>JBBPMH010000207.1:0-44535 GCA_038090235.1 Pulveroboletus ravenelii | reverse complement strand
AAAGGTTTGTAACCAACATGAATAAAAGTGAGCCAGGACAAGAATTACATAC
The DNA here is from genome assembly GCA_038090235.1 of Pulveroboletus ravenelii. Classification (NCBI taxonomy): domain Eukaryota; kingdom Fungi; phylum Basidiomycota; class Agaricomycetes; order Boletales; family Boletaceae; genus Pulveroboletus; species Pulveroboletus ravenelii. Next base: position 44,483 of record JBBPMH010000207.1, on the reverse strand, counting down.
ATACCAGACTCGCGAAGACGCTCGACGTGCGCAACGCCTCCCCACCCTGGCCACTCTCTGGGACATTACATTTGTGAGGGATGTGATATGACATCCGAGCAGCGTCGGAAAGCTTCCGGCAGCTGCAGACTACGGGTCGAAGACCGCTATCGAACGGACCTGCGTAGTCTTGCGTGGCATGATTGCAATATGAACACGGTCCCATCCAACTCCTCCGAGCTAACGAATGGCAACGACGACAGCTTCTTGATGGGCTCCATCTCTCGCCAGTGCGTTGCTAAGGTGACTTAGCCTCAAACGTGTCCGGATTACCCTCGGGTGTTAATTTCATCACGACCTCATGGATCGAAAAATCGACTTGTGCGGATCGACGAGCCCGAACCGCATATAGCGCTTTGATTCAAGATCACCGATACCACTTAGTCGCAAGTCAGCTGGACGACCACCGGGTGGGAACCGGTGAAGAGATAGCCTCCCCATCGCTATGTTTCACACGTTCGGTAGCTACGCAGTGGTGCTCAGGTGCGCGGAGGAAATGGAAGCGATGATGCTCACAATCAAGCTGGTTTGATGATCAAGCAGTCCACCAACAATATCAAACACACGGATGTGCAATGCCGGTCCCAAACTCGCGCGATGCAATCACCACGGCGATACCCTCGATCATAAATCGACCTGCATGGCTTAAAGCCCACAAGTGACATGAACAGGGTGAGTGACTCACAACCCTAATCTCGTCGTCCCACTCAACCCACATTCTTGACTGTCGAGAGGGGCCTGTTCGACTTCCACTTGGTCACGTTCTGGTTCTCCACCGTACCGGACAAGTCCAGCAGGAATTTGCCTCGGTCCAATGGTAACATTCAACAGTCTCGTCGTTATGGCCGTAAGCGTCTAGCAATGCCCAAAACGGAGATACATACTTCATAACATTATAGGCTGTCCTTGGAATTGGGACGGCGGCGGTCTAATTGTACACCAGCCTTTAACAGCCGCAGTCATGAATGAAGCTATTGATAATGATCGAGTATGACAAAGGTAGTACTAGAGCGCCAGTGTCGTGACTAGATCTTAAATTGTTTGAGTTCACATACAGGCCTACCAGGTCATCAATCCAGATGTAGTGAAAGGTGTGCCGTGAGCCCAGAGAACGAGTCCTCATTGCAGCCTATCATTCTGATCAAACCCTCTTGGAGGTTTGAATTGATAATTTTGTCCCGATAAGGTTATAGCCTAACGCTGGCCGCACAAACCGTGCTCCACCCAACATAGCGAGCTGAACGAAATAGCCCAGACTCTCTCAGCGAAGATGAGAACTTAAATGAATCGATTATATCCGGAGGAGACAAAGAGGGGAAGAAAGAAAAAGGACTGAGATTACTTTCCGGTAGCCGTGAGCAACATCGTAAGAGGCGGGAGAGTGAAGAGGAAGAAAGGATCATCAATAAAACCAGGGGCGGGGAAAGAGGAGTGCCCAAAAGTAGGATCGTGAGATATACGTCAACGTCAATCGTAGCAGTGCGATGGGAATGAGGGTAGGGTGGGATAGGGTGGGTAGAACAATAAGTGGAGTGAAATAGTGCTTTCCACAGGAGCGAGTAGATATGCAAGAAGAAGAAAAGCAAGGGGAGAACAATAGCAATCAAAAAAGGAGCAATTGTGTTAGCAGACGCTTCGAGTCATCCATATGCCACAATGCCACAATCGTAGGGTAATCGGTAGATAAAAATGAAGATGGGGCGCGCACCATATTTGACACCCAATCGTGTTCCGACAAGATTAAACAATAGAACAAGGAAAGGCCCCCATTTGTGTTCACTTGCCACCTTGAGACGCCTGCACAATCAACGCCTTCTCCTTCAGTACAGAAGGGTAGCTATTCATCAGATGCGCGAGCGCCCGGAGATCATCCTGATCCAACAACGCAATAGTCAGTTTGGGCTGGAATAACGGCCAACAGTCAATCTAATCATAGCACATCAAGGGAGGAAAAGCAACCAACCGCGCCCTTGATACCGTACGATTTGATGGCCCGGAAGCTGAGTTAAACGGTTACCCTAATGAGTGCCCACAGCGAAAGAAGGTACACACAGTTTGTCACCAAGTTGTTGTTTCTGAGCTTGTATAGGTTTGTCGAGGAGTCCGTCGACGAACTCGTCAGTCGCCTTCACAACTAACGGATCGGCTTTGAGCAGTGGAAGGCCGGTGGTTGAAGAGGAATTCGCGAGCTTAATGATTTCTGCAGCCGGCAAGCGTGCTAAAGAAGCAACCGTATGGGAAGTCGAACTCGGCGTCACAGGTACAGGTGACGACGCTACAGACGGTCCACGTGACGACAGCGCAGGTGTTTGCGGCGAGTCCTCGACCGGGGCGGTGGAAATCTTCTTTGCCTGCGGCGTAACAGGCACCGGTGCAGGGGACGGTTTGGTCTTGGGCTCTTCCTCCCCATCAGAACTGTCCAGAACCATTCTCGCGTCCGCTATCTTGGCTCTAAGCACCTCAACATTGAAAAGGCACATCGCTCTTTCTCGCTTTGGTAAGCTCATCAGCAATTCTACAAGTTCCCCGTGTCTAGATGATTCGATTTTCGCAACAGCAGCGGCCATACGGTCCTTCTCAGGGATGGGCGGAACAGAACCAGAGGGCGACGAAGTGCGTGGAGGTGTAGATAAAGACGCAGAGATGGAGATGGGAGTTGAGGGATGTTCGGGAGCCGAAGCTGTTGCAGCCAATTGGGTCGGATCCAGTAGACGGGAGTCTTGAGAGTTCGCAGGCGATGGAGACTTGACGGGAGACGGAGATTTGGGCTTAAGGGCCGCGCGCGCACTCGCGACTTGTTCTGCGAACTTGGAAGGCTCCTGAATACCTGCCACAACCTCGCTCAAAGACAGGTTAACAAGAGACTCGACGACCGCCTCAAGTTCATTCGCCGGGACACTCTCATTCCCTTTGATGCGTCTACTCAGTTCACCCGTGAGCACCTCCTTTCTGACAACAGGTGAGAGTGCGGCAAGATCGTCATAGCGCATAGGGAGATTGAGGGTGCCGGAGAGCGCAGCCTGTATCACGTGAGGCTGGGGAAAAGCAAGACGACGCATACTTACGTTATAGTAACTACCAGACCCTCTCCGCCCCCTATCAGGGCGGTCAATGCCGATGACAGGAGACCCAAGCACAGAAGAGGGGTACCGGGGACTAGAGAAACCGACATAACTCTCACCACCCTCGCTTGCGGTTGGGCTCGTCGCGCCACTGGCACTCCGTGGATGACCGTTATGACCAAAACGCTGGGCCAACTTCTCCTGGCGTAATTGTTTGGGCTCGTGTAATCTGACAACAAGCTGTTTGGAACCAAGCAGCATGCCATTCATAGCATGCATTGCCGCAGCCGCTGCAAGCGACGATTAGGAATCGGAAGGTGCAATATCGTCGAAGCTAACCTTGATCGGGTGTTTGGTAGGAGACGAAGCCGAACCCGCGACTCTCGCCGTTTTCATTACGCATTACTCGTGCACTGAGAAATGATCAGACGGACGAAGTATGTAACAATACATGCAAACTTACCTGACAATTTGTCCAAACTAGATGTGCTGATGAATAAGAGATTGAATCCTAAGAGAGTGAGCATTTACCTGACGGAAATGAGCGAAGAGTCCATTCGAATCGATATCCGGGTCTAGATTCTGTTTGAGGAAAACATATGCTATGAAGAGATGATCGGGAGTGTGCATTCTAGAGTCACCTTGCAGAATAGATTGCATGGGTCGATGAGCCCACTGTGACTACTTGAACCAGGTCCACTCAAAGGGGCGAGTTGAACTTGTTGTCCCGGGCCATGGACAAAAAGAGGGCCCCGAGGTGGAGTAGCAAAGGGATGAGCACGGGGAGGGGAATACTATGAATATAATCTTAGCGAGCGAAAACCCAAACGAAAATATAGTACCTGCGTGGGGTAAGGATACACAGAACCAGATGGTACGAAAGTGGGAGCATGAGCACTAAACTCGGTGGCACTGCCGCTAGTCCTCCTGCCTTGGTATATTGTTACAGCGATATTCTGGCCTTCTACTTCGAAGCAATGCATCGCCTCCTCGGCAATGCGTGCATCTTCTTCACGCCAAAACTCTATGACCCCAGTATCGCTTCCAAATCCGGTCTGCGTACGAACCGACGCGAGAGCACCATAAGGTTGGAAAAGATCATACAGCTGGCTATCGGAGAAGCCAACCGGGAGATGCTTCACAAGACGCGGTAATGCGGAGGGAGGCGGAAGTGATGTGGGCGGTGAAGTAGGGGGGTATGGTGAGAGGACGAGAAGAACAGGAGGCTGAAGCCCTTGAATGGGACGCGACTGCAAGGTGGCCAGGGCTTTTTCGGCTATGAAAGAAAGTGTCGATGACTATGGTCACATTACACACGATGAAGGACCACACCTTTCTCGAGGAACTTGAACTCAATCGTTCCAGAGAGCGGGCGGCTGCTCCCGTCGCGTGGAATATTAGGCCTGAAGGGTGCGCAAGACTGAAAGGTGATCGCAAGATTCTCATCCGTAACATAAGGAGGCAGATTGGAAATGTACAGTAGGGGTTCGTGAATATATGGGTGGGGCTGTGGGCCATCGCCTTCTTGCAATGGAGGGGAGGCATATCCAGAAGCCATCGTTGATGATCGGCGACGGTAGTCTGCCTGATTATAACTTCAAGTGCTGAATGGGTCATAATCCCAGACAAGACCTTGAAGAGCAACGTACCCTTTGGCAAGCCAACAGCCCGTGCTGGACGTCAAGGTGCTGGTCAACACCTCGCCCAGAAAATTCGCGGCGCGTGGAAACATTACGTCAGCAACTCGACACAGACACCGCCTATATATCCACACGGTGATCGTAAGTCCACGTCCATGCGTGACAGTTCTTTTTCATTATTGATTATATCTGCAGAATATCCCAAAGTGAGTGGTGAGTCGATTCTGGTGCCCATGCCTCTCCGTGTAAAGAGGAAGGGGAATACTTACTCGCTGAGACTCCCGAGTTGTACCCAGGTGGGTCTGCGATTCGCAACCCACACAATCATCTCGTGTAATAATGGCATACAAAAAGTCAATGTATGACCTTGGGCAGCCCAATGTCTTGCGATCGGCTACAGTCACACCTTGAACCGCATTTTTCTCCCTCGGACTGAGGGGTCTGATCTTAGGCAGGAGGGTCCCAGAGCTGCGGGCTGGCCCATCATAGATTGACTCTTAGGGTAATTCTTTTCTTGGCGACTTTTCTTCCGTATTTGCAGAGCAATGGGATCTTTCGGGGTCAGGCGACCTGATCCATCATAACAACATGGATTTACCAGCTAAACACCATTGTATCAACTGGCAACGCCCATTAACTCGACGGGCTTGGATGGCAGTGACTGATACCACCCTTTTGCCTCAACAAACATGAAGCCAAAGAGCGATTTGAGAAGGGAGCGTTCAGGCGCTTATTCCACTACTCCTACTTCCTATCTCAGACAGTACTTAAGTGGTAGCGTTCTGCTCCCCTAACATTGTGCTTCCTTTTCTCTCCTCAGTCGTCGGTAGGTTCCCTTAATAAGTGTCTTCCCTAGCCCGCACAGTGTTTGACAGTTTAGCACCACAAACTCCAATGGTTTTGACACATTGGACCTAAACTGTCTCACAGCAACTACTATAGGTCCTACGCCACGGTTAAGTGAGTAAGTAGCCGACGTACACCTTCATGTCGAAATGTACTGCTCTACTAGGAGCGTTCCGATTGGTGCCGACGTCGTCGGGCTCTCGAATGTAAGTCCTCCGTACGCGATCCGGAAATTAAATCCTCCATATACAATCCGTTCGTTTATGGACCTTCCAGGCAGTTCGAACGCCTTCAAGACCGCATAGAATATTACACATATTCTCCATTCAAGCGGTGGTGAAACTAACTAAGTAGGTTCAACACCAGTCTTCCACCTTGGAATACCGGCCGAAAATGAGCCCATGCACATCGAATGGCAGCCAAACTGTCATTCGACGGTTTGCTTCCATCCAATCCGTTCTCCTCTACCTGCAGTGACCTGATTCAGACCTCACTCTTTGCAACCGTGTCAGAAGAGATGCTGCCTCCCCCATTATTCCAGGAAGTACTTATATATCGAGCCATCTGCTTGCACTGGAATGTTCAGCTCCTTATCCCCTCCCTGAATGTGCCCCACGAAGCTCGTCGTCCAGTCCTAGCAGAATCATGCCAAAATACAACAACAGAATGGGTCAGGTAACACTGATTACTTATTCTCAGTGGTGGGGTCTTCAGGGCTCAAAATTGATGACATTCCATCATTGGAAAGTTCGAGACGACCTCAGGATGGGCTCTGCCAGTGTAAAACCCCGAAAATTCCTTTTTTTTTTTTTTGTTCCTTGTCCAATCAGGCAATAACGTTACCTAACTGCTGTTCAGATGCAGGACTTGCATCTGTCCGGTGTACAAGCAGAGCCCCACTGTCGACTTCGACATAAGGAAAGCACACAGGTCGAGTATCGTAGTGGATTGGAAGGTTATTTTTGTTCGACTGTCACCTTTCTCAAAGACGTGCTAGGTCTAACTTAGTAAGAGCTTCCACGGTTTACAGCAGCTTGGAGTTTCAAGTGCACGGGCGACTCGGATGCCCCCATCTCATGTTTCAACTGACGTGCAATGAGCTGAATTGAGTGGGTGTCGCTGTTCATGAGAGCGGTTTACCGCCTGCATTTCCCCGCAAACACCATTGGACCAAAAGAAAGCATGAGGTGTATTGAGAAGGTCCGCGTGCGGTGGAGATGAACACCGGATTATGCTATGCTAGCGTTGACACAGGCAGGAGTTCAGGCAGAATAATTTTGGGGGCCTGGGTGGTCAAACCGAGACGCCCGATAATGAGCCGCTTACCCTCTGGTCCACGACTCGAGCACGAGTTCATCGAGCGAGCATCGTTTGGATACACGCTGAGTGGCTCCTTTTCTGCTCGAAGGCGCGTCCCCTCGGCAGTGAGAAAACCATGTATGGAGGGGATTTAGGATCGTTACCGTGCGAAGTGATAGCAGACCCCCGTCGGATCTTCATTTGGCCAATACCGAGAAAGATCTGGGGGGCACATGCTCTTACTGGCTGCAAAGGCAGGTCGAAACGGTGACCTTTTTCAGGCTTGAGTTTGGATTTTGTCACGCGTACGATAGCAGGCCGTTTCCCAAACCAACCTCCGCTTACCTGTTTGGGCGGGTGTATGATACCGCCACTGGTTGCCGTGAAGGGAAATGCCCGCAACGGAAGTGTTTACTACATATCGCCTCTCGTAACGTGAGCACCGTGACCCTGTCTCCCATACGCTCATCTCACCGGTTGTCCGCTCATCCGAACCTCGCTAGTATAAAAGGGTCGCTCTTGCAAATGGCACATTTCTTTGTGTGTAAAATTTGCCAACCCCCCACTATTCGCCCGGTGCTTCTCATCCAATCGATATGATGCACCTGTGGTCTTTCTTTTCGTTATTGGCTGTCATTGCCCCTGCCGTTGCTCTCCCCAGCCCCCAGCCCTCGGCATCCTCTTCTACTCCTGCGGCCACACCTACTATACCCTACGCCAGTAACAACCCAAACTCTTGGTTATGGACAGCGGACTCGGTCGAAGTCAACCCACAGCCTATTCGCGGGGAACGTGGCGCTGATATACTAGGCCCGCAAAATATCCAACTCCAGAAGGAGAACTCAAATGCACTTGCCCCTCCCACCACAGACCATGGCGATGTGTGAGTGGGGTTCATCAATTTTCTCTGACATTACTTACGCAGGGCACTACTATATAGCTCCAACTTTAAGTGGCCGTTTGCTCTCAGCCACACTCGTCTTCAGTTGGGTGGTTGGGCTCGCCAGCAAAACAGTTCGTACTTCCATGTAACATGTTTCAGTAGAGGTGCTGATTGATCCCAGCTGACCAACTACCCCTTGCTACTGCCATCGCTGGTGTAAATATGCGTCTAGAACCTGGCGCCATCCGGTGAGCATCGTGAAATAAACCTGATGGTTTGGATGTACTCATAGACATACAGTGAAATGCACTGGCACAATGATGGTGAATGGGCTTATGTGCTCTCAGGTTATCTGCGAGTCAGCTGTTTGACTCCCCAAGGACAGATATACCTTCAGGATGTTGTATGTTAAGGCGCCATAATGTAGTTTCCCAGACTGACAGCATAACAGGGGCCTGGGGATCTGTGGTACTTCCCTTCGGGTTTCCCCCATAGCGTACAAGCCAAGAATACTAGTAGTGATGGTGCTGAGTTCCTCCTGATCTTCGATAATGGTGCATTCAGTGAGGATTCTACCTTTTTGCTCACGGTAAGCATTCTCGTTTTTCTAGATAGTCCAATCAAACTTTGTACAGGATTGGTTGGCACATATTCCGAAGGAGGTTATCGCCAAGAACTTCCAAGTTGATATATCAGCATTCGATCACATTCCAAGCGAAGAACTGTACATTTTCCCTTGTATGTCGTTACCATGCGTTCTTTACTTCTCTGACCTGTTTTTTAATCATCAGCTACTCCCCCTCCTGAAGATGTGTATAGCGAGATGGTTGTGCCAAATAACACTCCACTGAACTATACATTCCCTATGTCCAAGATAAATGCCACCACGGCACCTGGAGGTTCATTCAAGGTTGTCGATTCCAAATTGTTCCCTGCGGCTACGACAGTCTGCGCGGCAGAAGTCACCGTCGAAGTTGGTGGCATGCGGTATGTATATTACAGTGGCCTATACACGAAAACTTACTGGCTTTCACGCAGTGAACTCCACGTAAGTGATTCTGTGTGGTACATATCCAGTCGGGAGTTCCAACCACTTGTGTAGTGGCACCCAACGGAACCAGAATGGTCCTTTTTCCTGTAAGTGTTTAGTATCCCTAGTAGGATTCTAGTCTGATCTACCATGCAGTAAGGGTACTGCTCGCATGACGGTTTATGCTTCGTCGTCCAATGCACAGACATTCGACTTCCAGGTACGAGTTACCAACGTTAGGAAGACAAATCGCTAAGGGTAATGATTCAGGCCGGGGATGTTGCATACGTCCCGCCTTCCTATGGTTAGCCTTCAATTTTGTCCTAGATCAATTAGATTGACACATGATCCATGGCAGGCCACTATATTGAAAACACTGGCGACTCGCCCCTACTCTTCCTCGAGATTTTCCACTCAGGTATTCCAGTTCAAATATGCGCTTAGCTCAATCCCTAATTACATCGGTTCAGACGAGTTTGAGGATATTTCGCTGAACCAGTGGCTTGCATTGACGCCACCTGAACTTGTTAAGGCTCATCTCGACCTGGACGACGCCACTATTGCCAAGCTCTCCCAAGTTAAACAAGAGGTCGTCGGACCCGCTCAGCCGGTCGCATAAGCAATGCTCGGCCCCAATTAGATTATTTTTTAACCTCACTAAGCGATTTATCATTTTGACCCTACCTGTACGATTTTTTCTCTCACCCAGTCGAAAGGATAACGCGAAGATGGCGTAAGGCCAGCATTTGGACTCCTACTTTTTCAAGTGAGGGAAGTATAAAGCATGCACACCTTTGACAACATAATTCAGGGTAGGAATGTCAGGATCGGTCCCTGTTTTCCGTATGATGTAAAGATGTACTATACGGCAAGTGAAAAATCTGAATTTGATCCGCGATGAAATGGGGCGTCGGTGTTGCATGTGTCGGGCCGTAATGTAAACTGAAATGGTATAAAGCGCGTGCGAAATAGACTCTGGCAATCAAAGTTTCGGTGTTCTCAAGCCACCGCATATCACTAGACAGGGACGAAACCATCCGAGACGAACCATAAAAGGCGAAGACTAGCCCACCAGCAAGAATAGGTTACTACTCATCCGTCAAGTAACAACGTAATGTTCCAAGGACGCTTTTACACGATTCCTACTGAACTGTTAGGCTAGCAGCGTCATCAGTCCTGTGTACTATCACGCTCACTGGCAGGCTGACCCACCAGCAAGTACGCGATTGGTCTTACTGCAACAAACACGTCAAGGGCTGAGCACTGCGCAAGCGTTTATTACCGCTAGCGCCACACAGGGTCGGCTTTTTTCCATGTGCTGTCAACCTTGCGCCGCCGGTACGTTACCTTGACGGATCGATCCATCCTGGCGATAATCGACCGACCGAGCACGACTGTTTTGCATTGTCTTTGGGATCGCAGTTCAAGGTTATGGTTATGCTCCGTGTATTCCTGCGGAACCATCGACTAGACCCAGAACGTGACGCATTGAACCTGCACCTAATCGGGCCAAGGATACTAGGATATTACAGTTGCCCACCCTATGGATGTTGTGTAAAAAAGAAAAGCTTTGGAAGAAGTTGTATGGGAAAAAAAAAAGTACCCATAGAATGTTCTTTTTTCTATTCGCCGCCCTCCACTAAATCTGATGCTCAATTTAGTTCGCTTCGTGAAAGGGTCAGGGTCTTGAATGAGGGGGAATCACAGCGCTGCATGTTTGCAACTTTGTATCTCTCCGACATACCCAGCCCAAAGACGCAAACATGCATGGAAAGGATACGACCCAATGCAATGTGTAGATGCGGCCGCGCGATAAGAGTATATGTATATGTGCGGATCGTACATGTGGCGCTTTAAGGTTCCGAGGGGGCGGCGACGTATGTAAGTGTCAGGAAAGAAAGGGATGCCTAAACACTGACTAGTCGGACTAACATGCGGGTCAGTAAGTGCCGTGGTACCAATCCCAGGCCCGGATGAGGAAATATGTTATTGTTCATGTCATGTTATGGAACCAAAAGGTGCATGCGTCGGATCATCCCGTCCTCCTGCGGGGAAACTAAGGCATACACAGAACATGATCTCGTAGCGCTGTAACGTGTGTGAACACGCAAAGTTATGGGCACAATCCAGTGATCGCATTTTTCCGACGCGCTGCGATTCCACTGATCGGCTAGGTTATTGTTAGGAGACGGGCATCACGATGGGATGCATACCACGCCGGTTTCCGCAAGAACGTTGATGGACTGATGTATGGAGCACTGCAGCCAGGACTTGGTCTATGTTAGGACCCAAAAGTGGATTCGGGACAAACCAACATGTCGCTTCTTGATTCCCATCCTTCACAAACACTGCGCCTTCCTATTCTGGATAACGACCGGGAAACGAGGTGACAGCCATTCTGTTCTTGTACCGCCGGGTCAGTCGAGAGGGCGTTGGCTGAGAGACTCTGTGAACGCAATCTAGGTTTGTTCACATGTGGAACGCACCAGGTAGGGGGGTGAGTATACAGCATTTGTCAGGGTTTTTCGGAATCGGAAGACGTAGGAAAACGGGGCTGAATATTTGTGCTGGGTGGAGGTGAGGGTGTCGGCCCGGTTGCAAACCGAACGAATGGTGCTTGGTTAGGTTGTCGCACCTGCATCACCAGTTTTGCCCAAAGAGGACTGAACAATTTGTCACCGAGTGAGGGGTTGTTTCTTCCGCGAAGGAGCACGTTGCTTTTAGTGTTAATGGTCCCGACAGGCCTCCATGTGACAGTCACGTGACGCATACCTCCACCTCGCAACCGCCTTGCTCTGCGATTCGGGCCCATTCAGAGTCCTGCAGCCTGCTATTGCCACACCTATTGGAATGGGGGAGCAATAACCGGGCCCTTCCCTTTTGTCGCGGTTTTGCAAGGCCGTGGCTGGCACACACATGTCGTTCGTACTTCTGGCAGTTTGTGAGGATGTGTCAATTTCGTTCGCGCTTGCATTTTCCTTCCCTGATAGCTCTTCGTCTTTCTTTTTGCTCGGGGATCTTCATTCGTTCCTTGAGTTATCCTCCCAACCAACGATGTAAGCTTATCTAATGAGCGCGGTTAGCCAAATAAGTCAGGTCTGCCGCTTTCGACCGTCCATAACAAACACTGTGGCATGGCAGAACCAGAGAATATGGAACAAGACGTCTTCACGGAATCTACCCCCATCGTTGACATCGAAGTATTAGAGGCAGCGAAAGAGAACATCCAGCCACTCGCGTCCGGGCGACGTGTCACCACCTTATCCGCCATTCTGACGACCCCACATGCCCAGCGCGATGCGCAGCTCAATTCGGCGCGTAAACGACATCGGATGAATGTCCAGGTCGCGCTGCAAGATGAGGCTGATGACCCGCTCGAAGCATACGTCCGATTCATCAATTGGACGCTGGAGAACTATCCCCAGGGTCAAAGTGCCGAGTCCGGTCTCCTTGAGCTATTGGAGGAAGCGACAAGAGTGCTCAAGGATGATCGTGGTGGAATGTGGAGAGCGGAGCTCAAGTACCTCAAGCTCTGGGCACTGTACGCGAGCTTCGTCGAGAAGCAGACAATGATCTACAGATTCTTGCTCGCAAATGACATCGGCACGAATCATGCCCTCTTGTATGAAGAGTATGCAATGATACTCGAGCGGCAGGGACGGTAGGTTGCGTTCTTGCTCTTGGGCGGCATTCGTTCGAATAACACATGGAATTGTTCTATGTATTCAGGAAGAGTGATGCCGACTCTGTGTTCTTACTCGGAATTGCGAGGCAGGCTCAGCCGCTCGATCATCTGCAGAGTAAACATACCGATTTTCAAAAGCGGATGATGTCAAGCATCACGATGCCACCGCCGCCTGTACCAGAACCATCCACCAGGCGCACGGCATTGGGTGTGACAGCATCGTCATCCTCAGGGCCCCTCAGGCGGGTCCATGCATCGTCATCGCCACAGGGTGACGTTTTCGGGTCAGGGCCAAGAGCAGCCCCAAACTCCCGTCTTCAAATCTTTGTTGACCCAACTGGCTCTGAGCCCCAAGAAGAGCCACCTGTGTCTTATCCAGATATCGGGACGCGTAAATCGCGGATCAAGGAAAATGTTCCCGAAGTCCAGAAAGCTGCCGGGACAGTACTTAAGAACGCCGGACGTACACGCCGTGTGGCCTCCGGTTCGAGTGCACTCGGCACCGGCACGGGGAATACTTCCAAAATCGTACCCTGTAGGGACCCTGATCCAGGGGAGGCCGCAGAGGACGAATTACCGTCGACTCTTCTCACGACGGAGCTGCCGCCAAAGACGCCTGCCAGGAGTGCTACTGCGGCGCCAATTCGAGACCCAGATTGCCCGAACGGTGGCACTCCCTGTACCTCGAGGTTCACGCCGTTCCGTGATGAGGTGAGGTTTCATGTGCTCTCATGGAGGTGCTTTCTCAACACAGCCATTGCCTTTTGATTTATGATCTCGTGTGAATCAATCAGCCTGAAATGCCTAGCACGTCGACGGGATTGGTTGCGCCCGAGACAGTCATGAAGCCGAAGGTCGCGGGAAAGGGGAAGGGAATTGTTGTACTATCCGAAGCCGAAGCCTTACGGAAGGACCCCCTGAAAAACTACTCCGCCGACAAATGTCACCTGGTGGATGACTGAAGATTGTTTTGTGTGCATGTTCTTGTGCTTTTTTGCTCCTCATCTATTTTTTCTTTCCTTTCATGACTTCTTGTTCACGTCCTGTTACATTAACTGATCCGTGACTCTTGTAATGAACCAGTGGCCTTGTGACTGCGGTAATGATCCCAGTATGGAATGCCCCTGAGCTGTACTGCCTGACCACCATAAAAACAACAATAAATTACCTTCAATACTTCATCATTAGTGTGTTTCAGATCTTTGAACTGCTGTGCTTGTGTCACAAGGAAGGATTGGGGAGTCCATGTATGCACATGAGACTACAGATGTGTGCATGTGTGAGGACAGAGGGCGAAGCTGGTGTTCGGCAGTCAAGAAAGAGGAGCGTGAGAGCTGTCTCGCCCGCTGGTCCAAAGATCTTGTGTTGCGGCTGCTCGTTCCTCGCCTTGCCATAACTCACTCATCTCTGATCGGTGCAACGATAAACAACGCCGCCCGAGCTCGGTTTACTTTCTCAACACACGGAGAACGCAAATGAAATACACGCAACAGGCACTCTATCCGTGCAATCCTGGGACGGAGCGCGGTCGATCGACAAAGCTCGCCGCGGCCAACGTCAAAGGATCCGACAAGATCATCTACGCCAACAATCGTAATGTAATTGTAAGCCTCCACGACTTTCCAAATGATTGCTGCATATCTCACGCATATCTCGAGATCCTCGATCTCAAGGTGGGTTTCATTTTCAGCCTCAGAACTCTCGGACGCCGGTCTAGCACCGTTCATTCAACGGGTCGATGAATAGCACCCAGGGTTGAGCGCGTCATTTACGGGGCATGCCAAGGAGACGACCGTCGCGCGATTCTCACCCTCTGGGTTCTACTGCGCCTCGGCGGATGTGTCTGGACTCGGTACGTCCATCCATCTCGTTTCATCCACTCGGGTCCGCATTCGATAGATGTGACCTCTGCGCTGCGTAATTTTCTTCGCTTAAATTCCTCGTCCTGCCTCGCACCTGCTTTGGGTTGCTAGTGAAGATCTGGGATACGATCAAGGAAGATCAGTCCGTCGTTGGCGAGTACAAGGTCTTGTCTGGGCGCATGTGAGTTAAAACAGAAGCTTGCTCGAGCAGTTCGATGGCGCTGATCGGAGGCCATATTTCTTATCCCCCGCCCTGCCACTCTCAGCAACGACCTCGCGTGGGACTCCGACAACGAGCGGATCATTGTTGCGGGGGACGGCCGGGAAAAGTATGTCTGTCCCCTTTACCCGACACGTACCTATTTTTATTTGTCTGTGTTCATCGAACTTGAAGATTCGCACACGCCTTTTTGCGCAACACGGGGGCGTCAACAGGAGAGATTACAGGACATTCAAAGGTTTGCCTTTCTTTCGTCTGCGGGCGCGCTTAGGGTGTGTATGTTTCTGTCTTTCGGGTTAGGTCATCAATGCGGTATCTATCCGCCCGAAACGACCCTATCGTGCGGTCACCGCGGACGACAACGGTTTGATCAATTTTCACCAGGGTACGTCTCCCCGTCCGTGTGCCTACCCACTGAGCCTGAGGGTTCATTTCCAAGGGCCCCCATTCAAGTATGTCAAGGTACGTCAACATCGATTGTTAGCAAAGCTGATCAGATGAGGATGTATGCCATCATCACGCGACATAGACGATCCGAGAACACACTAAATTCGTGCAGGATGTCAAATACGCGCCAAACGGAGATCATTTTGTCAGTGTCGGATCCGATTTCAAGATTGTCTTGTACGATGGGGAGAATGGGGACAAGGTTGCGGACGTCGTGGATAGTCCGCATAAGGGAAGCATCGTACGTCCCGCTTCATCCCCATCGCGAACGTGGAGCGCGAAGGATGAAATATGAGATGTGATGTAGATGGCATGTTCGTGGAGCTCAAGTAGCGATCGATTCGTAACGTCATCGATGGACAGTACTGTCAAGCTATGTGAGCACATATTTCCCTCTCTTCCTCTCTAGTGTTTATCCTTTCGTTGCGTCGGATCGCAGGGGATGCCAGTACACAGAAGAACGTGACGACATGGTCATTTGACGAGGGTGTCCCAAACCAACAAATCGGAAACGTCTGGGTAAACGCGCATGAGATCGTCTCACTCTCCATGGGTGGGGAGCTTGCGGTTGTTGACGTACGCGAAGGCAGCAGGGTCACCCGAGTTATCCAGGTATGTCTCGCCTCGCAATCTTTTGGAAGCCTGTTTCTGAAGCCCGAGTCGCTCCTCGACTTTAGGCCCCTCAAAAATCGATAACATCGGGTGCGCTCCATCAATCTGGCAGCGGTACATTCTTTGCTGGGACCGCGGACGGACGTGCGTTTCGGTACAACAACGCGTCGTCGGAGACTGTGGGCTCTGTCAAAGTTCAAGGGGAGGGCCACACGAACCTCGTTTCGGGCTTGACGGCTGCCGTTGGTGGACAGGTGTATTCCGTTGGGTTCGACGATAGACTGAGGGAGGTCGATCCAATGACTGGATTCACGTGCGTCCTTTTCTTCCTCGTCTTTCGTCCCGCACGTCAGGAACGGGCTCCCGGATTACTGTGTTACCCCCCAAAAATGAACCGAACTGAATCGGATTGAACCAACCAGACAGGCGGTGCTCGCCCTTGGTGGCCAGCCGATATCACTCGCGAACACGGCGGATGGTACACTCTTTGTCGTCTACACCGACAAGACGGGAAAGACCACGGTCCAGGCGGTGCGACACAATCAGGTTGTGTACACGCTGCGGCTGGCATACAAGGCAGTCTCAGTTTCTGCTTCAGGTACCGTTGTCGTTGTGGGCGGTGAGGTACGTCCGTCTCTGGTCGTGTCACGCATAACGCCAGTTACACCTCGGAACTGACATGACGATGGACGCGGGTCTAGGATGACAACAAGGTCCACGCTTACGCTTGGGACGCGAGGGCATTAACCCTTGTTGAAAAGGCCACGTCAGAGCGGATAGGTTCGAGAGGTCAAATCACGACGGTAGCAGTTTCAGCGGACGGAGAATATATCGCTGCCGGCGACGTACGTTGGCTTCCATTTCACTTCTCCCTTGGATTTACCCTTTCCTACCTTCCTTTTTTTTTGTCTTATTTTGGTTTGGATCGACTGGGCATTAGTCCGTCGGCAAAATCGTTCTCTTGGATGGTCGTACAGCGGAGGTACGTTCCTCCTCCTCCCCTCTTCTCTGGCTCATCCTCATCCTCACAGAAACGTACCGACAAATGGACGCATCATACGGCTCGCGTCACTTCTCTCGCCTTTTCACCTTCCCTAAACCAGACGACGGCCCCCACTCACCTCGCGTCAACCTCGCTTGACACGCACGTCTACGTGTACACCCTTCAGCCGCCGTATTCGCGGTATGCGCATGTGTCGGGAGCTGCTCCGATGGGTGGGGCGGTCGTGTCTTGGCTTCCCGTTTGGGACGGGGATAGTGGTGCGAGTGGCAAGACGGACGGGAAGGGTACCGGAAGGGTCATAAGCGGGGGTGCGGATGGGTGTGTCAGGGTGTGGGAGGTGGCCTTGCCTTGATGCGAGAATAAGGAGCAAGTGTTTGTAGAATGCATGTACTGTATCGCGTGGCCCCCCGAATATCGTGCACCGTACACTCGGACGTGCAGAAGATCAAAGCGCATTTTGTTCCCTGCCATGTGAGGGTTCGTTCGTGGCCTGGAGTCCTTTCCTGTGTACATCAAAGCAAGTAGCTGCCCAGACGTGGTAGACATGAGTCACATTCATTATTTATCGTTCCCGCAAGGTCTCCGATGGTTTAGTTGGACGCTAGCCAAAGTGCTCGACCGCGGCTGTTATTGTCAGGGGGGTTGTCCAACAAATCTTGATAAACCTTTCTCCATGAAATACAGATAGCTGGGTTTCGACTTCCAGTTTTTTTCATCTGCACACATCGCCACACAGTTGTCTCAGTATACCACAACTTTATCGAATAATGAAACACCTACACAGCCGAGATCGCTTGTGGATACGGTCTTATTTCTTGAGGCGGAGCGGCTTGTCCCGCCACAGGACAAGAAGTAAAAGGGTGAGTACAGTCATGCAAAGCGTGTCAAGCTCGACCAGTGCGACCACAAGATGTCTCGATCCACGAACAATGACCTGTGCCATGAACCAGAGCAGTTAAAAGGCGAAGATAAGCTTCCCCAGCACATCTGAATTGCTCTCGGCCCTGATTTGCTTCACCGTAATTACCGGATCCGCAGTTTGCTTCCTCTCGCCACCCTGGTTTTCCGTACGAATAAAACCGCTGATCTCCGCAAAATAGCTGCGCGCCATCGACCATTCGTATTTCTTTTCTGAAGTATCAGTTCCGACAATTGATCAGACGGGATTCTATCTATTGTCGCAGAGAACGAACATACCACGAAAGTGTGTGACGTTGCCACGAACCTGCCACCATTCCCGGGCGGCTATCTCAACTACCCACTCCGGAACGAAAATGGCCAATAGGAACAAAGGCACCCGTTCCAGCAATACTTCATGCCAATTTTGTCGACAGCGAGGTACCTCGGGACGGACAGCCTGCCACACGCAAAAAAAAATGTTAGCCCGCAGTTTGCCTAATATACTCCAGATACTACGAGATTCCCAGGAGTGCGGCGAGCGTCCAGAACTCGTCGTGCTTGTGGGGGGCCCGGGCAAAGTGGGGAAACAGCTAGTGGTATGCGAATCATGGCAGGAATGAGGGAGATTGTGAAACACTGTTATGTTAACCGCAAGGCTCGAGCGAGCCTCTTTAAGCTTTGCGTTTCTCTGACCCTGTACACCCGGGTATCATGGTGGGATGTGCCATGCAGCAAGAATGCCGTTTGAACATCCATCGACCTCATGGTCGATAACACTGTTCCACCGCAAGGTCTCGAGGACCCTGAGCGCTAGCTGCGGCGAGTTATCCATTTTTGGAGCTTCTGTCGACCAAGCCTGTCCGGCACCTTATTACCACCTTGAATCAGACGTTCTACTAGGAAGTATCCGAACTTCTGACAAGGCACCAACAACGGGTGGTTTGGGACTAGAGGAAGGCCAGGGATGAATGACGTGCCAGTGTACAAATCAACAAGGTTAGCTCGCACTTTTTAATATACACGCTCCAAACGCCTCGTGGTGGATGTTGCTTGGACGAGCTGGGCAGGATCAAGATGAACGCAGCAAGCGAGGTCACGGTAAGAGAGTGGTCACAAGCCGGCGGGGGGACCACTGTCGACTGTGAGGCACGAACAGGCCGTAATGGATTCTATGACAGACCACACTGTAGTTGATGTTGAGAAGACCGAGAGAGCAACGTTGACTAATACTCCGGGTTCAGTCAAAGTCTAAAGAGAATGCCTAGGCGGGCGTGTGTTGTCGAGTAATGACATACTATGGCAGTATTGATGTATATCAGCAAGGATATCGTAACGCATGGATAGGAATACAAAACCTCCCTCTGATCTGAACGCATTCGAGTACGACATGCCTCGAGCAATGAAGCCCCATCTCAATCCGATCCACCCAGCCCCTTCACCGCTCCTTCAACGCTTCCTCCACAGCCCATACCCCCACCCTGGCCCACCGTTGGTCCGTCCGTTGCATATACACCAAGACGTCCTCTGGCGTCGGCTCTCTCCCTGTTCCTCGTTTGCCCCCTCTTGGTCCTCCACTCGCGCCCATACCTCCACGCACTCCCCCACGACGTAGTGCATTTACAGCATCCCTTACATGCCCCGCCAAGAACCGCGGAGTGAGCGGGACGTACGCTTCCTCGCCAATGGGCGGATCCGAGAGGTACGCTGGGTCCGCATCCACATCAGTGGCGTCGATGTCGCACTCCGAACTCTTATCGTGTTGGTGGTGGCGCCTACTCGTGGAGAACCGTCGTGGGGCGTGATATTGCGAGTAGAGTGATGCCGAGGCGGACGAGTTGTACAGCATTGATGCGGACGAGGGGCTGGATGCGCTCGGATTTGCCGGGGTCAAGGATGTATAGCACGAGGCAGAGGGGGCGTTGCTCCCCGCATCGTTGTTCCACAGTCCACTCGGCGGTGGGGGCGGTATCGGCAACGGCCGCACATCCCCATCCCAAAGCACAATGCTCCCTTCTTCGTATAGCTTGACAACAGCCCACGAAAACAGTCGCGCAATCTTTTTGCGCGGAGGGTCTACCGCTGCCGCTGTCCCAGTCCTAATGCACGACATACGCATAGCCCCATTCCTAGTCTCGTGCCCCTTCAATATTCCCAGTGACGCCGAGATCGAGGACGTGATACCAGAATTCGCCCGTTGCTTTTCTCGATCAGCCTTGTCTCGTTTTCGCGTCTCGGCACGGACGACCCGCGCGGCAAGCAACGCTAGTTCTGGTACACGTCGCAAATGCGAAAGGGTAAAGCCCGGGGTTGACCCCTCTTCGTCTTCCTCACCGTCCCGAGTGTCGTTTCCCGAAATTGGGCGAGGGCGAGGCGTCGGTTCATCGCATTCACTTTCATCCCGCGCACGTTTCGTTGGTGTCGTGACGCCTCCAAATGTACCCCGTAAGGGAGAAGAGCAGGTGAGGAAAGGTGGTGGGGCATTGTCCATGTAATGTTTAATGTACAGCCTAAACGTGTTTGCAGTGAGATCACGTGTGTGTAGACGCGAGGGATGTCGTAGTTTGGGTTTGCACGGCACCTGGCAATACAAAGGGGTAACATGGTGCGAGTGCACGAGTCAACGAACTGGATAGGACAAATTTTGACCATGTGAAAGGACTCACTTCATGTGCTTTGACAGGACTGGAGGGCGTCGAGGATGCGATGGACGACGCGGTAGGCGAGGACGGGACGTGCGCGTGCCCATGACAGGTGGATTGAGGATGCGTCGGTACAAATGGGGGTTGATCTTGATTCTGACACCGCATCGACACACGTGGTGCGGGGAGGGTATACGACGAAGTGCTGTGGCCGGGGTGCGACGTGAGCGAAGGATTAGAGAAAGCGCTCGCGTCTGCATCCGTGTATGTGTGTGGTGAGGATGCGTCTGGAGCGGTACACGGAGTGGGTTTAGACGGTAGGACAAAGGGAACAGCCAGCGAATACTTCGTCCTGTGGAGCTCGATGACGCGTTCCAAATGTGCAATCTCGTCGAGCGAGGAAGGACAGGGGTCTGCGTATGTACGTCAATGACTGATGCGCGGATAGAAAGAAAATGGGAACACACCGAGCGTGTCAGCGTGGATCTGCTTTGATTGGTAGTGTCGTACGACTTTACCGACGACACGGACGGGGTGGCCAGGTTCTGTGATTGGGGATGGTAATTCCGTCGTTGGGTTAGATTTAGCCTTGTCGAGGCGCGCTTTCTTCGGTGGGGAACGTTGAAGATTGGTCTTCGCACTTGAAGTCCCCGTGGATCGAGGCGGGGAACGTGTTACGGGTGCAGGGAGGATTTTGGGGTGACGAAGGACGCAATCGATTACGGCCGTACCGTCGTCAACTGGCGACGGAATCAGGCTGAGCCAGGTAAGCGTGGATTAGGACAGACTGGTGTAGATGGTGCGCTTATCGTAGACTTGAATGGCGACGGCCATGCCGACGAGAAGAACCGTGCGACAAGGCGTATGTCCGAGCCAGAAAAAGTCGACATCTAAGTCGGCATCTGGTGAGTTAGCTGAAAAGGAGAGTAAGGGTGGGATGCACCTCTGTTGATGGATTGACGCATGGAAAGGACGTCACGCACGAAGCAGGGCGCGATGGACTCCTTGGTGAGCGTCCACTGCCAAATTTGCAGGTCTGTCATGGTCAAAGGAAGAAGGGAAGGCAGTGACCATCCTCCTCACGATGGTGTATGTCACGTGAGCACGCCTGTATCGTCACATGATCGCCACCCAATTCTTCTACGGTACAAGCCAGAAAAGGAATGACATGTTGACCGACCATCTCTCCTCGCTGGTCACATCCACCCCTTACTCTGCCGCCACTGCTCACCCCTTCCTTACCGCCGCCGCCTCCCTCTCACTCCCTGCCCCCCGTCTCGCCCTTTACCTCTACCAAGACCGTATCTACGCCGCCCAAGCCTACCCCCGCTTCATCGCCCAACTTATTTCCAAGATCCCGCTCGACAATCCCAACGACGCTGGCCTCTCAACGCGTACGCTCACATTACTCGTCGGATGCCTTACCAACATCGTCCGTGAAGTCGCCTTTTTCGACAACACCGCCCGCACGTATGACCTCCCTCTCGACTATGGCTACTGGCGCGAACGCAAACCCACACGGGACTACACCGCCGAGATGGCAAGAATCGGCGCATTGGTACCCCTCCAGGACGGTCTCGTGTTTTTGTGGGCGATGGAAAAGGTGCGGGGCGTCAATTATTATATGGTTTGTTCACTGAAATTGCTAGCAGGTCTACTTGGACGCATGGTCCACGGTCTACAACGCTCTCCCTGGGCCATCCCCATCCCAAGCGCAGGCCGACATCACAGCCAAGGCGATCAGAGACCTGTCCTATAATTGGTCCAGCGCTAACCCCGACTTCGTACAATTCGTGCAAGGCATTGGCGATCTCGTGAATGACTACTTCGCCCCTGTCATGGCGGGTCAGTCAACGACTGGGAAAAGCACATCAGAGGCACTTGCCCGCGCGGAGGCGATATGGGCGCGCGTCATTGAGCTCGAAGCAGAGTTTTGGCCCAGCGAAGGTGAAGAGGACACATCCTGTGTGAACAAGTGAACAAGAAGTATCTGAAAGATCCCGCACTTGTAACCGATTTTAAAACATGCAAACATGAAACGACAATGATGAACAGCGTGCGAAGGGAATGGAGCTGATGTATGAGTACATGCAACTGTCCCGAGAGAAAAGTTCATATCCAGATTTACTTGTGCTGCACATGCTCGAGCGCCCCAATGCACATTGTAGACGTCGTCAGTCCTAGGGCGAGTATTATTCTGCGCAGCCGGTGAGTGTCTTGACGTTATCTCCCAATCTTGGACATTTTTACCGTTTCAGTACTATGAACCGATCGACCAGAAAACGGAACTTCTTGCTCATTTCATTACTGAGAGCCCGGGTCCTGGCCTAGTTCATAGCCTCACTTGATCACATGCAACACGTACACGACCCGAAGAGCATATCCGAGCCATTCGGTCCACCTCCCAAACTTCAAAAACAAATCCGTTAAGACCACGAGCCCACTGCGTCGATACGACAGGGATTAAATGTACGGAAGGATGTCCGCTGGACCGGATGTGAATATGTGTACAGTGGTGGCAGGACCGCTCTAGACGGGCCAGCCCAATCCACAGGAACACGTCGTGTGAATGGACCTGGTCACCAGACTAGCTCGATACCACGTTCAGGGTTGCGACACGGAACTGGCCAGTGTAGAGCATCGTATATCCAGATCTTTGGCCCAGACCTATGTAACGAGCGTCAAATACGATCATCATTCTCAGGATTGTGGCCCACCAGCTTGTCCTCCTAACAACCACCCCTCCTCCCGCCGTACAGCCCCCACACCTGCCGCACTCTAACCATGTCCGACTTTAAATCCGCATTAGACCTCGCTAAAAACTATCCTGCTCAATTTCTCTCCGAGTATGTCTTCAAAGGCCTCCGTGTAGATGAGTTCAAGTTCGGCCCGGGCACGAGTGGACATCTCGGCATGAACATGATCTCGCAGTACGTCGTCGTACCCGCGCAAACCCACGATGGCGCACTGCGGCCCGTTCCGGGAGGGAACGAGCTGGCCATTCATCTTAATTGTATGGTCAAAGCCTCCAAGGCGAGCGACGACACCATCACCGTTCACGTGGAACAATTCCACATCACGGCGCGCTCCGTTGCGACCCAGAAGTTGATCGATGCCCATCAGGCATCGACCATCACAGCCGAGAAGAGTATCCACATGAACGTCAGCACAGGGTGGGGCCGAGCGGCGAACTTGAAAGCGTTGGCAGAGGAGATTGAGATCAACAAGGATCAGACACTCCGGGAGGTGCAATCGAAGCAGGGCTACAATAACGCGTATATGCGGATGCTGGTGAAGGAGTTTAGGGTGAACGTGACGCATCGTGTCCAGCAGCTTCTTGGTGGACAGGTAAAGATCAACTGGGAGGGAGACAGGACTTTCCCCCTCGAGTGATCATGGACAATCATATCGATTCTTTCTGCACCCGAATGTAAACTCATTTGGTTTTTGTTGTACTGGGTCTCGATACCTGAATGTCTCTTTTTCATCGCGACTCGTGTATGTGCGTAGTTCGGGCATCATTTCTTTGGATCACGATGGCCCCTTCCTTGATGCTGCCAAGTTCGCATTGCACCATGCGGTGAAGCCCCACGCTGCCTTGGGTAGGGAGCGGTGGAGAGCATCCTGTCGTGTGCGCCGACTGACTGACGCAATGCACCTCCCATCACGCACCCCTCACCGTCAGAATACCACGAATCGCTACATAGAGACAAGCTGATATGTGGCTGGGAGTGATAAACGGCGAGTGGGGGTGAGTCACGGGACATGACATTTGAATCGCATTCTGGTGGACAACAACGAGCGACAATGCGCATCTCCATCCTGTATCGTCCACGTTCTTCGCGACGTAACCAGGAAGAAACAGTACGACGTAATGCATAGCATACTTCCTAACACATGAGGGCCATGACTATACGCGACTGACCAGAGCAACCAACCCCAACTGACAGGAGAACGGTAACCGAATCATTTTTAGAGCTTGCCGAGGGAGGGTGCGCTGGGGTTCAGGCCAGCAGCCTTGGCACGTTTGCGGAACATCTGGGTAGACTTGTAACCACGGATGCCACCACCCCACTGGCGACGTTGCTCCTCGTATTTGTCCGAGCTGCGGGGAAAAAGTGTCGTGAGGATCACACGAACTGCGAGTGCGTGGTGAACCTCACAAGTTTGCCTTGGCAGCACTAATAAGAGTGGCTAGTTCGCGCTGATCCTCGCTCTTGACGTCCTGGAGGGCCAAGACAGAGGCAGTCTTCTTGTAGACGACCGTGCCGAGACGAGCTTTGCCTTTGACTATCACATAAGGGATGCCCATCTTGCGACAGAGTGCAGGGAGGAAGACGACAAGCTCAATGGGATCCACGTCATGTCCGATGACGACAAGAGAAGCCTTCTTGTTTTCAATGAGGGCAACGATGTGGTTGAGACCGTACTTAACAAAAAGAGGCTTCTTGTCCTTGGTCGCCTCTTTTTGCTCAGCAGTAGCCTTGGCAATGGTCTCGAGACGCTCCTTCTTCTCGGCCTTGGTCTCAGGACGGTATCTGCACGATCAATAAGAAGAGGTCAGCCCCTGTCGGGATGTGGACATACTTGTTCAGAAGCTTGAACAACTGGGTGGCTGTGTTCTTGTCCAGAGTGTGCGAAAATTGCGCAATGGCGGGAGGC
Source organism: Pulveroboletus ravenelii (assembly GCA_038090235.1). Classification (NCBI taxonomy): domain Eukaryota; kingdom Fungi; phylum Basidiomycota; class Agaricomycetes; order Boletales; family Boletaceae; genus Pulveroboletus; species Pulveroboletus ravenelii. Next base: position 19,654 of record JBBPMH010000207.1, on the reverse strand, counting down.
ACCTTGAGACGCTGTCCAAGGATGACTTTTTGGCGCTGAAGACGGATGTATTCGGGCCACTTGACGAAGCGAGTCAAGTCAGTCTTGGGGCGGATATCCTGGCCTGTGACTCTGGTCAACGATCTGTCCGATCAGTGAGCACGAGCGACGTACCAATACCAAAGTTACGGGGCTTGGACTCGAAGAGAGGGTTTTTCGTGGACTTGGCGGCCTTGTTGGCAGAGCCAGGGGCGGGTGCGGGTTTCTTGCCTGAGCCGGGTTTGGATTTGGGGGGCTGGTCATTGAGACGAGAGCACGGTCAGTCGCGCGTTCATCACATGGACGGACGAGAGCGATCGCCACTGTCTCTCGGAGCTCTAGCACTCTGCTCAGAATAGAGCGAGTCCAGCGACTGTGAAAGCGTCTTCGTTGTGAAACTCGGCTTTCGCGGGCACAAACAGGTGTGCGCTGCTGAACAGACTGTGATTAAACCTGGTTAGAAGCACCGCGGTTCCATCGATGTCATGTACTTGCCATCCATCTTGCAGGAAGTGAATGCTCATGGATGTGTCGGTGCCAGGGAACTCCGAGACACAGTTTTGAACGACCCGTGTCGACTCACCATCTCGTTATTCTCCTTGAGGTTGGTGTCGGTGTCTTGAGGGGGGGGGAAGAGGGAGTCAACCACACCCACTCATATGAATGTCAAATTGAAACTCCGCTCGGATCCGGCCGAGAGCATCATCCCCTTCTTGGTCCCTTTTGCCTTTGGAGATGCTCTCGTCTGCCCTCCTCCGACGCGCCGCGCGTAGGCCCCGTCTCTTCTCTACTTCTCCCCCGCCCCCATCTCGTCCTGGTGGCCTCCGTGCCTTCCTCCTCCTCAGCACGCTCTCTCTCGGCGCTTACACCGCTGGCGCGCTCTTCCCGCATCCCTACTTCACCTTCATCGCTCCTCGTCCCGCACCCGGCCCACCCGCTGACCCCAGCTCTCCCGAATCACTCGCGTACACTGCCGACCTCGAGCGCACCCTCCAATCCCTCCCCGTTCTCCAATCCCTCCGCACTGCCCCCGATGCCAGCGACTGGTACGAGGTCCGTCCCTACCAAAACTTTCCGGAGGAACAACGGGTCAACAATCTCTCAGCGGGTGCGCTGAGAGGACCGGGAAAGCTGGCGTTGATGCCAATATTGCGAGCGAGGTGGGACGAGACCGAGTCGGTGACGATCGTTCACGTGGGGAGGGGATTGTGCGGACATGACGGGATCGTGCATGGAGGCCTGCTTGCGACACTTTTGGACGAGAGCTTGGCGAGAACGGTGCGTGGGGCGGAGGGGTCCTACTTGGCTCTTTTTGATTCTTGAATGACCAGGCGATCAAAAATTTGCCCGACAAAATTGGTGTCACTGCGAAGCTGTCGATCAGTTACAGGGCCCCGACCTTGGCAGACCAGGTGGGCACGCCGCATCGCGGTCCAGCCTTGCTCATCCAACCCCGTTTCGGTAGTTTATCGTGATCAAGGTTCGCCTAGACGAGAAGAGCGGCCGTAAAGCCAATGTCTCTGGACGTATTGAAGATCTGAAAGGGAATCTGCTCGTCGAGGCCAAGTAAGCACACTCGTCCTCCCTTGTTTGGGCAGCACGCGCTCAATGAAGTCCTCCCAGCGCCACGTTCGTGCAACCAAAGTATTCAAAAATGCTTAGCAACTCCATCGTGAAGAAAGCTATGGGTGAGCCAGAGCCGAGGAAGAAGGACCCATCCTAGTAGCCGAGGGTGTCCCTCCACCTGCTGCCAAATCATAGATCCATGAGGGTTGCAACCTTTTTTGGGCGATACCCGCTATATCAGAACCTCGGATCTACCACACGCTTTGTCTAATCGATACCCATGACCTTTTAGACAGAACAGCGTAGACTATTTTACTCTCTGGATAAGGGTACTACGTCTTGGTTCACTTTATATACATCCGAGGAACAGTAAGTGATGTCAATCGATGACACTACCTCAGCCTGCTTGAGAGCCTGAATATCGTGATTCGGATCACAAGCATTCTATGTATTGGGGCATACTCTCCTGTGGCAGGTCGTCGGGCTGGATCGGAGCGAACGTCGACCAGCGGATCGCAGTCACAAACCTTTGCTTGAGAATCACGCAAAATTGGTGGGCTCTGAAGGTGTTGACCTTGACATGCCTCCCGAGGCGGACGAGCCTGCGGAATACAGGAACCACCACCAGTTGCCACCATGACGGTTCGATTTTCCAGGGGAGCGCGCTAGGTCGGGTAAACCTCACCACGAGCTCTTGTAGCCGCCTCTGCGATGCTAGTTGTCGTCCTCGCCCGACGCCCTCTTGTACATCCACCGTTGTCACACATACATGATCGTCGAATGTCATCCCCAACCGCTTCATCGCCTCTTCGTGCTCCTCCCACCAGCTCTCCATCCCTCCCGGCCTCTCCAGGTACTGGTGTTCCAACCCGGTCACCACGAGCGCGATCCGCACCTTTTTGCGACAGACGCCAGCATAGACGAGGGCGTAGTGGCGCTGGAGGGATCGCATGACTCGGGCGGTGCCGCGGATACAGAAGAGGAGGAGATGGACGCCTGCTGGTGAGCGGGCGAGTGTTTGGAGAAGGGATTTGAGATGGGCAATGGATGCAGAGGCAGGGACGGTGCCTTGGGTACCTTCGTCCAGGCCGGCGGTGTCCCAAAGGGAAACGGTGACGAGACCGGACTCGAGCTCGCATTCGGAAGAGGAGCCACATGTGTCAGATGCCAGTGGTAGGCTGATGTTGTATTGTCGGTGCTCCGCCGTACATCCGAGTGCGTCGTTGGATGTCTGCGCAATGTGTTCTCCTGCGATGAGGTTTATGAGGGACGACTTCCCGACGCCCGTGTCGCCAAAGAAGACGATGTTCCGGGGATACGCATCGCCGTGGATAGGGGATGCCGTCTCGGGTCCCAAGAGCGCCTTGGTGTAGCACGCCTCCGGTCAGGTGGGGGAAACGAAACAAGTGGTCATAATGTCACTCACTCCTTTCCCTGGTCCGAGTGACGCACGTGCTGTTGTGCCAGAGGCAGTGGAAGGATCGACTTGGGGGAGGATGTCTCGGCCGGGATCCATCACTCACGGTTGTACGATGGATGAGCGTTCTCGGGAGGGTGGAGTCTTGTGAAGGCGGGCCCGAGCGTGCTGGATAAATCACCATGGACACGGCCGTCCTGCGACACCACCGTTGTGAATCCGGCGAATCAGGGAGGGCGGGCGTGTCTGCTAAACTCCAAGAACGCACCATCCTCTCATCTCGGGCGTTCGACGATGGTTTGATCCCGTTTGTGGTATTCGGAACGCTCGAAAGAACGATGGATGTGACGCGCGATCGAATAAGAGACGAAAGAAGACAACGTCGCTCATTCCGACCGTCGCGGTAGGCCTGCTTGCTTGTACCATCGAAGGTGCGCGGCCATATGCGGGCTCCTTCCTGTCCAGATGCTGGAAGTGCCGACAACGACTAACGCAAATATAAGGGTGAGCGCCAGTTGGACTGACGGGGCGACCCTCTCATCGTAGTCTTCCTGTCGGCCTTTGACCAGGACTTCATCGTTCTTGAGAACATTACAAATGTCTGAGGGGTTGTTCGACGGGTTGGATGATGATCCAACGCCACCACCATACGAGTATATGGCAAACACGGACGGTGAGTAAACCCATGCATCATCCAGGGGACGCAAAACCAACACAATCACCTCTTCTATCCGCAGCAACTAAAATGGCGTCAAAAAACGTGATACTGTTCGGAGAGACGGGCGCAGGGAAAAGTGCCATCATTAACCTTCTCGCCGACGCCAAGGTCGCAGCCACCTCTGGGGACGCAAAAGCGTGTACCCTGAAGACGACGCAGTATGATTTGACGCTTCCGGGGGAGCACAAGTCTCACCCTGGAATGTCCCTTCGGATCTTTGACACTGTCGGGCTCGAAGAACCCGACAGTGACCACACCTCCTTGGTTGGCACTATCGAGAATGCCTATACTCTCATCACAGCCCTGAACACCGCTGGCGGCGTGGACCTCCTCCTGTTTTGCATCCGTGCGGGGAGGATTACAACCCCTATGCAACGGCACTACCGTCTCTTTTTCGAGGTGATGTGCGAAAAGCAAGTTCCAGTAGCAATAGTGGCAACGCATTTGGAGGGCGAGGAGGTGATGGAGCACTGGTGGACACGCAACGAAGCAGCGTTCCAGTTGTACGAAATCCACAGTGTAGCGCATGCATGCGTGACGGCTGCACCGGCGGACCTAGGGGCGTTTGCCTCGAAGCGGGCAGCGTCAAGGATCACATTGCAGTGCATGTTGCGCGAAGTGTTGGGCAGGCCCCGTCCAGCGTATGTGTGCGACACATGGAGTTGGTTTGCACGTTTGGTGGAGATGTGCTGGGCGTTTCTGCGGGGTGCTGGGGCGAGGTTTAGGAGGAAGGACTTGACGAAGAAGCTCGAAACGAGGTGTTCGCTTCCCCGGGATGCCGCACAAAAGATAGCAGCGACAGTGTTGACAAAGAGGAAGTAAAGTGTAGTCCTTTACGCCCTTGTCGAATTAGCGTGGGTCTGCTTTGTCAGTCCTGTGAGGTGATGTCACCGAGATAAGTCGTCCGACGACGCCTCCTTTACTTGCTGCGCATTTCACCATGAAGTTGGATCTGGATTACACCGTGTACAAAGGCCATCCAAGTGGAACGATCGTCCAGTCCCAAGGGCACAGGGACGAACTCGCCCCCGATGAAGTCCTCCTCAAGATCACCCACGCTGGATTGTGCGGCACCGACCAGCACTACAAGTCTGTCGATATGGTACTTGGCCATGAAGGCGTGGGAATCGTTCAGCAAGTCGGTGCGCAGGTCGATACGTTCAAGGTGTACGTGCCTTCTCCCGAATGGGCACGCAGAATCCTTATGCTCACACACCCTCAGCGGGGATCGTGCCGGCTGGGGCTACTTGCACGATTGCTGCATGCACTGTAACCAGTGTTTGAGTGGGAACGAGATACTTTGTGCTCAACGCGCCATGTACGGCCTCGCTGACCCGGACCAAGGTGCATTCGCCTCCCACGCCGTCTGGAAAGCTGCATTTCTCTTCCATGTCCCCGAGCCGATCTCCTCTGCAGAGGCGGCCCCGCTCATGTGTGCTGGATCTACCGTCTTCCATCCATTGTACACCTACGTTCATTCCACCGACCGCGTTGGCATCGTAGGGGTCGGCGGCCTTGGACACCTCGCCATCCAGTTTGCCGCTAAGATGGGATGCGAAGTTGTCGTCTTTTCCAGTACAGACAGCAAAAAGGAAGAGGCAAAGAAGCTCGGTGCCACCGAGTTCTATGCCACAAAGGGCGTCAGCAAACTCGAAGTCGGACGACGCGTCAATCACTTGATTATTACGACCTCGTCGCTGCCCGACTGGAATTTGTAGGTCATGCAATGTTTTTGGGAGCGGTATTGATCACGCTACTGGATAGGCTGCTACCAGTTGTGGAGCCAGGAGGCATTGTCTTCCCGCTGACTGTATCAGAGAAAGATCTCGTTCTGCCAGCCCTGGCGATTTTGACTGGGGGTATCCGCATCCAAGGGGGCTTGCCATGCTCACGGGGGTTACACGTCAAGATGCTGAGATTCGCAGCGTTGCATGGCATTCGTCCCGTTATTGAAGAGTTCCCGATGAGTGTCAGCGCCATTGAGGATGCGATGGCGAGGCTTGGAGAGGGAAGGATCAGATATCGCGCAGTCTTGGTCGTTTGAACGGTAGGCACTGCAAGAGTTGTACGATACGTGTTTAGCAGAGTGTTTCACAGTGACGGTAGCCTGTCGGGAGCCTTTGCCAGTCGAAGTGTACTTTGATGAAAGCGTGTCTACTTTGTTGTTCCCGAGTGCCACGTATAATATATTTATTGGTGAATCGCGGGATATCGGCGAACCGTGAGACGACGATCACGTTGCAGAAAACGGTCGACCATGTCTAGTCGAACAGACCCATGGCATGATGCAACATACAAGTCGGCGGCCGCTTGGAAATCCTGACGTTGACAAGCTTCTGGGGAAACGATGATCTTGGGCCAGGCTCGGTCGTCACAAGGCATACCATTCACAAAAAGACGACCGCTCACGAGGTCGAGTCTGGCAACGCGCATTCTGACGCTCAAGCGCTCAAGTTTGTGTGTGCCGATCTGGAAATGGGACGGATGAAAATGAAGTGCCACTGTACCTCGTATGCCTATCTGTGGAGTGCTAGCTGATAGGCTCGGAAGGTGAAGCTGTGGTTGTGCGGCGGAAACCCGCAGCAGAATGCTTATCAACTGTTCCTAGAGACACAACTCCGCGTGCACGATAAGATGGGTTGCACGAGCCGGCCTGACGGAGAGGGCCTACCGACCCCCCGAGTCCTTCTCGGACGCTGGCGACATCGACCTTCTCTCGTACACCCGTTATGCTTACCGTTGTAACGTACGAAGTTAGTGCGAAAAGAAAAGGCAGTGTGCAAGTGGTAAGTAGTGAGATATGCAAACTAGCAACCCTAGTCAGAGGCAGTAGCGGCAAGCCGAGGTTGTCGTTCCAGGTACCATAATGATCCAGATTCACCTGTCATAGCCTCTTTACTATCTGATGAAGCCTGCGCATCAGAAGTAAGCTGTTTCGCTTCATCGGCAGTCTTCCCCCCACTAGCCTCTCCATCAGCTGATTCTGGTGCACCAGGAGCAAGCTGTTCCACTCTTTCGTCGGTCTTCCCACCCGCCTCAGTACTATCCGATTCCTGCATACTAGAAGCAGGTTTCTTCACTTGTTCGGCGACCGTTCCCCCACTAATCTCTCCATTATCTGATGCCGGTGCACCAGAGGCAGGTTGTTTCGCTTCTCCAGCAGCCATTCTCCCTTCTCTATCATCTGATGCTCGATCAGAGGCAACGTACTTCGCGCCCTCGAAAATTTCCGCCAAACTGGCCCCTCCACCATCCGGTGCTCGTGTATCGGAAGTAGGCTGTTTTACTTTCTCGCCGGTCTTTACTCCGTCGGTCTCTCCATCGCCCGGTCCTCGTACACCAGAAGGGAACTCTTTCGTTGTTTCGGTGCCCTTCCGCAAACTGGGCTCCCGGTCATCTGATGACTGTACGTCAGAAACGTATTTCGCGTTCTTCACGAACATTCCCCTGCCGATCTCTCCACCACCTGGAAATCGTGTGCCGGAAGCGAACTGCCTCGTCCTCTTCATGAACTCGGTGACCTGCGAGAACTGTGCCCCAACCGTCTGGAAGAATCGCTTGCTAGCTTTGCCCGGTTCGACGGCCTCCACGTGCTCGATACACAACCTTTCGATCATCTCATTCAACTTGGACTGGTCGTCCTCCATGTTAGGCAGGAAGGTGAGATGTGCGCGAATGTCGCTGTAGTGCAGGGTAACGCCCCTCCAGAGCTTGTGGGCGGTTTCTTCGTTATCGCAGCCTCGTAGGACGACAATTACAGGACAGATATGTCCCCCCGCAACGTTGTAAAACGTCCTCAGGGCAGTGACGTCCTTCTGAGGTATCTCATCACCAACGAGAATGGAGGTATAGAATACAAGCACGCCCGCATTGTCTTCGTGCTGGAATAGGGTCCTCGGCGCAGGTTGGTCTCCCCGAACAAACTCGTACTGCTTATCACCTATCATGCCATGGGATCTTTGGCAGAGAGCGGTGATTCCGGGGGATATGGTCTGAGGGTCCGTAGTCATGTCATAAATGATCACCTTACGCGTGGTTTTGATATTTCCAGGTATGCCTGCGGAAAGATTCCTCCTGAGGACAGTGCGTAATGTAGAGAGGGTCGACGATGGAAACGATTGCGTGATCTTCCAAGGGGGAAGCCTTGAGTACTTGAGCACGAGGTTACGCAGGCAACCACGCGACTCAGACCGCCGGGTTTGTATCGTCTGATCCTCGGAATTCAGCGTCGTCACACATGCATGTGCATCGAACCGCATCCCCGATTGTCGCAGAGTCCCTTCGTTCGCATCCCACCACGTCTCCATTTCGTCTTTCTGGTGCTCCAAGCCGATCGCAACTAAGGCGACAGGCACCTTCTTTCGACAGATCCCAACATAAAACAAGTCGTAGTTACGCTTGAGGACCTTGGTAAGTCTGGCAGCGCGGATGCAATAGATGACGAGGTGGATGCCCTCGGTATATGCCAATTCCTCGAGTAACGCTCTCAGATTTTTCTCCGCAACGTCAGCGGGAACTGTCCCTTCGCTCCCTTCATCGAGTCCAGTAGTGTCCCAGAATGTGCAGGCCACCCCACCCAGTGTGATGTCGTGTCGTTCATGCTTGAAAGTACACCCGAGCGCGCCATTGGAGGTATGTGCGCGTTTCTCATCGGCAATCAAATTTATGACTGACGACTTGCCGACCCCCGTTTCACCGAATACGACGACATTGATTTTTGGAACAGAGACATCAGCGAAATCCTGCGGAGAACACGATTAGCCGTAGAAAGGGACGGAGAGACACCTAACTTTACCTTGTTTAGTTCTTTGGCAACTGAACTCGGTCTACTAGCCGTGGCGATGGTACAGTCACCTTTTGCGCTCGGACCTTTATTGTGAGTTTGGATACCAGGATCCGTAACCGGTGGTTGGGGTAAGGGTTTGTTGACCCCACTTGGTGGTCCACCGACGTAATCACTGGGTCTTGCGTTATCGTGCGTGGAATGGCCCTGGCGGGACGTATTGTCTCGAGGCCCCGAAGCTAGCATATCAGGGCCAAAACATTCAGGGACAGGGTGCAGATGACTTATTATCTCACCATTCTTGTTGTCAGAAGTATATGATGATGCATTCTCCTGTATCCCGCCAGCAGAGGAACTTTCAGAATTGAGCTAGGTTTATGTGGTTTCAAGACCCACCTCCTTCCCCTTGCAGGGGTCTGTGGCGTCGCGGTTCATGGTTCCGACAGAATCGCTACTTGATCGACTCGTGACCGTCTCTCGAGGATGAATGCTAGGGGACTCTCTGAATGAATCTGGTTGCTCTCGGGAATACGAGGAACACGAAGGTCCCTGGGTCATGATAAGAACTAACAACCGACCTGCGTCAGTGAACCCGAATCTGGAAGACAATGGCCATCAGGGAATGAGGACGGTTAACGCGTGCCGTGAATGTGTGGGCCACCTTCAGTTGAGTACGGAGCCGTGATACAGCAATGCGAACACCCTCAGGTATCCGACACGCATCGATCGTGAGGCTGATTCATCCCTACAAACACACGATCGGCCAGCCACATCTCAAATGATGACGACTGTGGAGGGTAAATAAGCGAACGAAGATCGGATGGTTAACGTCTGGCATGTGGTTCCGCACGAACTTGACCTTGTGTGGATTGCGTGCAGACTTGGGGCTGTTATTACCTGGGAGTCCCTGCAAATAGTCTGCGTCGTTCAAGATGGCGAACGGGGACTGCCGAGATTCCACTTTCAGCTCCGCCGGCCACGATCGTGCTGACCATAATAGCACGCGAGTTGTTTGTAGACGCGGACATGCGTTGATCACAAGCCCCGAGTACCTGAAACATGCCCGGACTGCAAGGCCAAGCGATACATCGACAGTACCCTGACTTCGGGAAGGGTGCTTGAAGGAAGGGTTGCCTCCAAGTAATAACCTCTGACCGTTCTCCACTTACCGCCCCCGTGCAGAATACAAGTAAGGCCAGCCGTTCACGAGGATACCCTCACGCTCTTCAGGAAAGTGCTAAACGAGTTACTCATTCCCGAAATTAAGGATTCGTGAGCCCTAGGGACTCCTCGCGCATGGCCACAGCCACAAGCGCCATCCGTGATCTCGGCAGCCTACTAATAATGAACATTGTCGTGACCGCACGAGCAGATCCACGGGAGGGATAGACCCATATTCTCGAACCGACTCTCGCTTTGGGTTGGCGCATATCAGACGTTACATTGATTAACAACTCTAGTTCAGGAGACACGAAAGCGGATCAGAGGGGTGCATGACCAGTGGTCCGCCAGTGTTGGAAAAGACTCCATCATACCAGTTGTGCGCAGTACTCTTGCCAGCAAAACCAGGGTGGGCCAATCAAGTCGTGTACACCCTTTTCCCTAAATCCCTTATGTAAGTATATCGATCTGGTGGTCCTGGTGTGCCAGTCTGGAGCCACAAAATAACCATCTGCGGCAATACGTCCCCTCACGGTCGGCCCACCCACGACGGTGCAAGGCCCGGTAGGTCTCAACGGAACGTCAGGTGATATTACTAATCGCTCATCCTTCTCTTTGTATATATCAGCCGAAGCCCCAAAAATGACATCCTTTTCGGAGAAAGTGGCTTGGGGGAAAGTTCCGTGATCAACTTGATGGCCGGAAGAGAGATCGTGAAGACATCTGGAAACCTACAGGGTTGTACGCTACAATCGACGGAGTCTTTCGGAAGAGTTCTTACTCCACATCTTTGATACTGTCGGGCTCGAAGAGCCAGAAATGGGCATCAACTCATTCATGGGTGCCGTCAAGAAGACTCACCAGCTCGTTAAGACCTTACACTATAGTGGCGGTGTCGATCTCCTCTTCTGCATCAGAGTCGGAAGAATCACTGCTGGAATGCAATGGAGCTATTGCCTTTTTTACGGGGTTCTGTGCGGGAGTCAGGTACCCCTTGCCGTCGTCGTCATAAATTTGGAACAGGAAGAGGTTACGGAAGACTGGTGGGTCAAAACAGAAAGACGCTCCCTGCATGAGTATGGCATCCGCCCTTTTGCGCATGTGTGCATCACAGTCATTCTGGCTCGCGTTACATTGTACGCCCAAAAGGCAGAGTCGCAAATGGTCCTTCGAAGGATGCTGTAACGTACTCTAACCAGATCCGGCCCTGCTTATGTGCGGGACATACGGGGTTGGTTTACTACCATTCTCCAACTTTTCAGGTCGCATTTAGCAAAAACTGAGTCCTTCAAGAAGAAGGACCTGAGGAAGAGGCTCAACAGGTGTATACTTGCAATGATGCTGAGAAGCTGGCACAGATGCTTGTCGGGGATGGGACAGTTGATGCGGCGCTCGTGTAGCAGGTTTGTGCAAATGGATCTTCGATTATATCGGATGGTGTCAGCTTGTGTCCTGACCGAATCTTTAAACCATGGCTTCGCAAATTGCTTCCACACCCTGAAGGGTGGATTGAGACCAGCATTACAACAGGAAAGGGATGCCTAACGCCTCAACAGTATGGACGATCTGAATAATTGGAAGGTCATCATGTCGCCTGAGTTCGTACGCAGAATCAAAACATGAATAAACAGCCAGCTTAGATAACAACTCACACTCAGGACCAACGATAGTAACTGTAAGAACTACAACGCAGCGCAAGCTAGCAAGACGCTACTCATCATGGCAGTGTATGGTCAGGGGCTAGAGGTTGCCAAGTCGCAAAAATATCTCTCCATTCATCTGTCGTGAACCCCCCCATCGTCGCCTCCGAAACATCTAGTGCCGGTGCAGCGGGTATGAGGTGCTCCGCTCTACCCGTCGCGAGCGATGGATTACCTGGGCTACGGGCGCGCCGAGGTTGTCGCATCGCAAATGTTCCCATTGTTTCATCCGTCGTGATCCCCCACATTGTCGCCTGCCCATCATCTGGGGTTTGTACATCGGAAGCAAGGCATTTTGCTTCATCCGTCGCGGGCGATAGACTATGCGGGCCGCGGGTACGCCGAGGTTGTCGAGTTGAAAGTATTTCCCTCCATTCATCCGCCGTGACCCCCCACGTCATGGCCTCTCCATCGCCCGGTGCCTGTACATCAGCAAGCTGTTTCGCATTTCCCCCGGTGGTCTCTCCACCACCATCTTCTCGTATGTTGGGAACGAGTTTCGCTGTTTCAGTGCTCTTCCCCCAACCGGGCTCCCAGTCATCTAATACCCGTACACTGGAAGCAACCTGTTTTGCGTTCTTGACAGCCTTTCCCTCGTCGACATCTCCACCATCTGGTGGTACTCCTACACTGGAAGTGGGTTGTTTAACTTTTTCAGTGGTCTTCCCCGCCTCGGCCCCTCCACCATCTAGTGATGGTGTGCAGGAATTGCGTTGTTTCGTCCCCGTCATGAGCCCAGTAATGTGCGAGACCTGTGTCTCAACAGCCTGGAAGAAATTCTTGCCAGCTTTGGCGGGTTCGACGACCTCTAAGCCCATGCGCTCGATACACAGCATTTCAATCGTCTCGTTCAGCTCAGATTGACCGTCCTCCATGCTAGGAAGGAAGATGGGGTCTCCACAAACGTCGCTGTGATGCAAGGTAATCCCATTCCCGAGCCTGCGAGCGGTTTCTTCGTTATTGCAGCCTCCTAGGACGACAATTACGGGACAGATATGTCCTCCCACGCTGTCGAAAAAGTTCTGCAGTGCGGTGACGTCCTCCTGGGGTATTTTATCTTCGATGAGAGCGGTGTAAAACACAACCATGCCCGTGTCAACTTCCCGGTGAAACGTGATCTCGAGAGCATGTTTGTCCACCCGAACAAACTCATATCGCTTGTCATTTATCATGCCATCGAATCTTTGCCAGAGAGCGGTGATTCCGGGAGATACATGGACGAGGTGCCGAGGATTTGTAGTCATGTCACAAATGATCACCTTGCGTACGGTTTTGATATTTTCGGGCATACTGGTAGAGCCATTCTCCCTGAAGTCGCCGCAGGGTGCGGAGCAGGCCAACGATGGAGTCGACCGCGCGATCCTCCATGGGGGGAGCCGGGAGTATTGAAACACGAGATCGTGTAGGCGCCTTCGCGATTCAGATCGTCGATTTTGTATCATCCGATCCTCGGAATCTAGCGTCGTCACGCATGCATGTGCATCGAATCGCATCCCTGACTGCAGCAGAGTCTCCTTGTTCGCATGCCACCAAGTCTCCATTTCACCTTCCTCGTGCTCCAAGTCCGTCATAACTAAGGCGACAGGCACCTTCTTTCGACAGATCCCAACATAAAACAAGTCGTAGTTACGCTTGAGGACCTTGGTAAGTCTGGCAGCGCGGATGCAATAGATGACGAGGTGGATGCCCTCGGGATGTGCCAATTCCTCGAGTAACGCTCTCAGATTTTTCTCCGCAACGTCAGCGGGAACTGTCCCTTCGCTCCCTTCATCGAGTCCAGTAGTGTCCCAGAATGTGCAGGCCACCCCACCCAGTGTGATGTCGTGTCGTTCATGCTTGAAAGTACATTCGAGCGCGCCATTGGAGGTATGTGCGCGTTTCTCATCGGCAATCAAATTTATGACTGACGACCTGCCGACCCCCGTTTCACCGAATACAACAACATTGACTTTTGGAACAGAGTCATTTATGGTGTCCTGTGGAGAACACGTTCGGTGTTGTAGAAGGGAACAGAGAACGATCCAATTTTACCTTTGGTTCACCACCGGTGGCGGCAGTGCGGTCACCTGCTGGATTCAGATCTTTAGCAAGATTATCATCAGGATTCATGTTCACTGGACGGCATAAGCGGTTAGCAGAGCTACTCGAGGTTTCGCTGACATACTCACTAGATCTTGCGTTATCGGGAATGGGAAGCCCTTGATGGGACATACCGATTTGGGGCCACGAAACCGGCATACCAGGTGCGAGGGCTAGAAACATTTTTGAGGATCTGGAGACGAGGGTATAGATGACCCCATTTTCTTACCTTTCTTGTTTCCGGAAGCTCTGTACGCAGAGTCGTGTGGTGAAGTGGTCTCTTGCGTCCTGCCAGCGGGGGAACGAGGCCGGGTCCTATCAAGATCTGGATTTGCAAAACCATTCAACCCACCACTCCAGGTGGTGGGATAGCCATATTGTGGGATATAATGGGGTCGAGCATTCGGATAGACCATCACCGGGCCTGAAAGAAGCAGTTGATGATCCTGCCTCGCTTTCCGCCGACAGACTCACCAAATCTCGTGCCAGTGTGCACAGGATAGCATCCAGGGGAGATACTATCTTGGGTGTTGTCGGTGTGCTTCTGGGCCGGCACTCCGTAACCAGTGTCTCAAAAAATGGTTAGGGATTTAGGGATAAAGGCGCAGATGGCCTGATTGGTTTACCTTTCTTGTCATTTGAAGCACTAGGTGGAGAATTGTGTGCAAGATTATTTCTCCTTTGCGGCCCACTGAAGGATCCAGATAGAACGCTAGTAGGGTCTGGATATACAAAACCATTCAACCCACCACCCTGTGTGATGGGATAGCCATATTGTGGGATGTGATGTGCATCCGTGTTAGGAAGTCGAGTATTTGGATACATCATCGCTGGACCTGAAAGAAATAGTCGTCAGTAATACTACCTGGCGCGCCACCGACGGACTTACCAACATTCATACCATAGTGCGTGAGATGGTGTCCAGGGCGCAAAGTATCTCGGACGTTGTCGCTGCACTTCTGGACTGGCATGCTGCAGTCACGGTCTTGATAAATTGTTAGAGATTCAGGGATAAAGTACAGATAACTTGATGGGTTTACTTTTCATGTCCTCTGCAGCACTACACGTGGGGTCGTAAGGTGGAGCTTTTCTCTTTTGCAGCCCACCTGGAGAGGAACCGGATAGATTGTTAGTAGGCCATGGACCAAGAAAGCCATAGTGTGGACCCCAGGAGACAGGAACGCCATATTGTGGAACGTGGTGTGCATGCTTATTGGGAGGTAGAGCATTCGGATATGCTGCCACTGGACGCTGTAGCCGTTTTTCAGGATTGCATAGGATATGTACTTTCAAGACCTACCCGTAGCTCACCGACATCCTGCGGGGGCAGCATACTTGGGTCAGATGATTAAATAAGTGACTATTGTACATACCGCCTTGCCGTTTGTAGGTGGAGCCCCGGGAGAGTGGAGATTTAGGGCGCTCTTCTCTGTGATATGGATGGAGTCACCAGCTGGCTGACTTGCGGGCATCTCTTGAGGGTGGATGTTGGAAGACAGATGAATTTGGCGGCTCTTAACGCATACGACAATGGAGTCTTTGGGCCACAATAAGATTTTGGCAGTAACTGTGCTGCCTCAGTGGACCCGAAAACAAGGGCATGAGGAAATGAAGTCCAGGTGGTTTATGCATGCTGTGGGTGTGCTTCCGCTGCTGTGAATGCAGATGTCACATAGCTTCTCGGCGCTGAATCCACCCCGGTTGGGGGCATGATAACGAACTAATCTACTGTTGCGACGTGGTACAGCGGAGTTGGTGAATAAACCCAGACTCCTGAAATTGCTTCTTGCTCTTAGTCTCATGATCATCGTCTACACCTTCATTTTGGTCGGCAACTCTATCCGCCAACGAGTGCCAACGCACTTGAAGATGAGTCCATGGCATGGCCTGCCGCGAACAGGCCTGTCCTGTAATCCCTTCAACATGTAATCTGTAGCACAGTGCACGATAGCGATCTTTTTGTCCCGAACCTCTGAGGTGATTCACCCCGCGTCTCAGTGGCATCTACATCTCATTTCCTCCCAGTAGCACAGCGGACGGCTAGTTGATGTATGTACGAGTAAAGATAAACGAGTTGATCGAAAGGCTGTGCATCAAGCATGTCAAGACTATATCCACTGGGTTCTCCAAAGCTTGCAAACGGTTTATCGCAGCCTTTATGGAAGTACAGCTCACATATCTCACCGGAATCATACCAGGAAGCACGAAACAGCCCACTCCCAAGTCAACGAGCAGATAGGTGTCCATATGGTAGCCCTGCTCTCTTTCTCGTACTGCAGATCATACACTTATCTGTATGAAATCGGTCGGAACGCCTTGCTTTCATTGAGTGAGTGTATATTATCAGCGGGACCCGACGGGTTAGAACCAAAGATAAACCGAGTGTACTTGGTCCAGCACTGGACAACCCCGACCCACCTCGTGACGCTGATCATTGATCATCCATCAAGGTCGCCCCAACTCTTTTTTGCTCATATCTACTGACACGACGTAGCGTCTTCAATCAATGTTCACCACCACATAGGGCGATATAGGACGCTTTCCCGGTGTTCAGCCCCGAGCTGATGGACGTTGCTGAGCCGCACTTCAACAAGATGATATCGGATCTGCTAGTGGCCGGCGTACTGAGCAGTCAAAGAAGCAACTGTCCTAGGGGCGTTTGTTTCCATGCCTGCAGCAGAGGCTGCTCCGTGACCACCCATCTCACCGTTGGCAGTACTGTACAAAAGAGGGGACCGATGCCGCCAACATGGCGCAAGGGCATGACACACTGGTAAGTGCCTCGCGGCCGCTGATCATGGATCACTCGAAGTTTATCCAAAGCAAGATTGAGCTTCTGTACTCAGCCTATGACCATATACACATTACATGCTTTCTGCATGAGGACGCTGGTCAGTGATAAGCAAAGCAACATTTAGGTACAATAAATCAAGAGAAGCCACTCCCAAACCTTCTTTTGAGCGCTGAACGTTCCCTGAAATGCCACTCAGCCTTATGGCCTAGGCATGTTTGCAGGGACTCCAAGATTCTTAAATTGCTGTATCCTGTGGTATTTACCCCTATAATTAGTCTCAGCTTCTCGATCAACAGGCGAGTTTAATATATTTGTATTCCTGTAACGCGTTTACATATCTGACCAAGGTGGTCTGCCGACGCGTGCTTACCGTGACAAAATTTATCTTGGACCCTATGCCATATGTTAACCACATGGACTCCATTTCCGAATGGACTTACCTTCAAGATTCGGGTCAACCGAAAGCAGAGTGGCCACTGGGGTATCACTATCAGGACAAAAGCATTCTGTGCTCCAAACGTCCAAATTCACCATATCCATCCCCAAGAGATGTTCACCTGGTGGCATAGTGTGAAACAGGCCAGCACTCGTATTCCATTCCATAGTACGACGCAGAACGGCGCCTCTACGCCTCTGTATCCCGAGCCAGGACAAGCAGTAAGGAGAATAACTACTTACTTGATCATTTGGCTGAGTGTGTTACGCCTGCAGGACGTTGACGGGGCACAGGTAGGTCACGAAATATATATACTTTGTGAAGTCCTGAAAAGCTAGCTTTAGCATTCAGCGGCAACACATTCTGATACCTTTCCCAATGAGCATGCAAACCACACCCCACAATACGACCCTCCTACCCTAGGTACTGGACAGAGGGGTTTTGCATATTGGAAGTCCACTGCGCTCGTTTCTTCCCACGGTGCAGTGGAATGGGAAGAAGCCCCACCAGGCCCGTCCTCGTGCAGTGCTAGTGCTGACAACAGAAAAAGTAAGTGAGCCACTCACTGCCCCCACCCATCACTACATCTCTGATAATACTTTAAGATGGTAATCCCAGCGTACTGGTCCAGGAGAGGACAGAAAGAACTCAACATCAAGATGCAAAACTTGGTGGGTCTCTCGGCCGAACACCGTTAGGTACTAACTGCTTTTTCTGACAGTATATATCGGCAAGAGAGTCAAAAACATTATCCTTTTCGGGGAGACTGGTGTGGGGAAGAGCTCCGTCATCAACTTGATGGCTGGAGGAGACGTCGCGAAGACGTCTGGAAACCTACAGGGGTGCACGCTACAATCAACGGAATACTGGTTTAACCTTTCGGAAGAGCTTTCGCTCCGTATCTTTGACACTGTTGGGCTCGAAGAGCCGGAGATGGGCATCAACTCATTCATGGGTGCCATCGAGAAGGCCCACCAGCTCGTCAATACCCTACATTACAGTGGTGGTATCGATCTCCTCCTTTTTTGCATCAGAGCCGGAAGAATCACTGCTGGAATGCAGCGGAGCTATCGCCTTTTTTACGAGGTTCTGTGCGGGAGTCAGGTACCCCTTGCCATTGTCGTCACAAATTTGGAGCAGGAAGAGGTTATGGAAGACTGGTGGGTCAAAAACGGAAAGACATTCCACGAGTATGGCATCCGCCCTTTCGCGCATGCGTGCATCACAACCATTCCAGCTCGCGTCACGTTGTACGCCCAGAAGCGGGCAGAGTCACAAATGGTCCTTCGAAGTATGCTATACCATACCTTAAGCAGATCTGGCCCTGCTTATGTGCGGGACATACGGGGTTGGTTTACTACCATTCTCCAACTTCTCAGGTCGTATTTAGCAAAAACGGAGTCCCTCAAGAAGAAGGACCTGACAAAGAGGCTCGAAAGAAGGTGTATGCTTCCTCGTAATGATGCTGAGAAGTTGGCACAGATACTTGTCGGGGATACCGGGACCCCAGTTGACGCAGCGCTCGTGTAACAGGTTTGTGCAAATGTTCCGCGATTATATTGGATAGGTCTAGTTCATATCTAGTTTTGAATTGTAGACTCCTTAATCAATTTTACATTTTGGATAGTGGGTTGGGACTGGCATTACAAGAAATGGACGAATGCTCTCCAAGTTGCTCGCTAGTGCTGGGGGTAATGGGTAGAACGCTTGGTTCCCCAGGCTCCTCATCCGCTACTACGATATACTCGGAGAGGCACCACTTCGATCACATACACGATTCGTTAGAGGAAGTCACGAGCGCGCTCTTTCGCCATGTATCACGTGCCTCCTTTCCTTAAACTGAATATTTCACAGCCACCCGGAATTAGCCTTGCCATCGCACCAAATGTCACCTCTCACACTATCAGCAACGGGAGCCTGGTTATACCCTAACCTCTGAGTTATAGTGGCCCATCAAAACAGGGTCGCTTTCGATCGATTTCATCCACACACTGCTTTGTCCATCGCCTCCGCGTTCAGGATTAGGTGCGTTTTCCATACTGTGCACAGCCAAATTTGTGATCAATCTATGCATGCATAAAGTAGGGTTGGTGCATCCATCATTCCGCCGCTTTCAGGGATTCAGAAACTCCTTATATCCACATGACACCTAGTTCGCTATCCACGCATGCTTGCTGTCTATGCCATGCGTTGATTACGTAAGCTCCATTTCCGAACGGCCTTCGTTTACCCTCCGGACTCTATAGCAGTAATGTCAGATAGCTCATGTTAGCGGGCTTTATAAATGAGTTCTGTGCTCAGAACGACCAGAAGTCTGTCCCCACCGACCAGTGTACTATGGAACAAGGCAGGTTTTTCGCTTCACCTAACATTACAGCGGGGAACCACGCCACAAGTCGCCACGGCACCCCTGCGCCTTTGTCTACACAACAAGTGGTAAGTCGAGGAGCCGTCTACTTGATCATCTGACCTGAGTATGTTGCACTCGCAGGACATTGATGGGCCGCGGGTGGGTCTTGAAGTTACGTATACCTGACACAATACCGACAAACAACCACAGCGTCCGGTGGCAGTGTATCCAAGTGATCAGCCTCCGGAAAGTCATGCACTCCATGTCCCACCATATGGGGTTCCCGTCTCCTGGGGTGCGCAATATGAGGCCCCTGTTTCCTGGAGTCCATACTATGCCTTTCACAATCCCTGGAATGGTTTTTTATATCCAGAAACTACTGGCATAGTACCTGGTTCCTCCCCCGCTGGGCTGCAAGCGAGGGAGGCTTCATCGTACGACCCCGTGTCTAGTGCTGCCGACAACAAGAAAAGTAAGCTATCAAGTCATCTGCACCTTCATCCCCGAGTCCTTAACAATGCTTTGAGACCCTAGTCACAGTATGCCAGTCCAGAAGGACAACGACAATCTCCAAGATGGTATGTCCCCTGAACACTACGGCGCAAGATTTGGTGAGTCTGTCGGCGGAACGC
>JBBPMH010000206.1:0-44631 GCA_038090235.1 Pulveroboletus ravenelii | reverse complement strand
TAGACGGTTGTCGGGCAGGTATAGGCGGATGCCGGGCAGCATAGACGAATGCCGGGTATAGATGATCGCCAGGTGGGTACAGACGGATGTTTGGGGGTTATAGACCGGGGGGGGGGTGGGAGTAGTGGTTCCAGTGACAAGCCGGAGGGGACTAGGGAGAGGTGTGGTTGGTGACGATTGGGCATTGTAGGGCATACTAGTCAGGAAAAAGAATAGGGGTCCCATACATCTATGATCAAATCATAACAGGGGGTAGCGACAGGGAGGTGTAAACATAGATAGAACTTTTGCAATAGACTTGTGTGCAATCATGTGAAGTGAGGTCCAGGCTTGTCCAGGTACCGGAGATGGAACTCCAAGATGAGTTCGGATGCATGGTCAAGCTCAGTAGCGAGCAACCAAGACATCTCTTTATCAGTTCCTTTGTAACCAGACCAATGCACCAAGTACAGCAACTTGCAATTCTTTCTTCATCTATCTACCTTGGAGTTGAGGATCTCTGAGATCTCATACTCTGGTTTGCCATCTACTTCAACTGGGGGTGGTGGAGGCTGGACCCAATTCGGAATGGTATTTGGAATGGAGGATTCCAATTGGGAGACATGGAAGACCAGATAAATGGACTTCATGAACTCTGGGAGATGGAGGATGAAGGAGTGACTGCTGGCCTTAGCAATGATATCATACGGCCCCAGGTTCTTTTTGGAGAGTTTCTTGGAGGGCTGTATGGAGCAGAAATATTTGGCCTTGATGAAGACCTGGTCACCAACTTTGAAGTCCAGCGCTGGAATTCACTTGGCGTCTGCAGGACCTTGGTATTGCTCTTGGGCATGAGCCATCTCCTCACAGAGGAAAACATGGAGGGAATCAAGGTCAATGGAGTACTCGCAGGCCCAGGTGGAGGTGAGGTCATGCTTGGGGTGCACTGTGATATTCAGGTGGTAGCCCTTATTAGCGAAGAATGGAGAAACACCTGTGATAGCACTTGGGGAGTTGTTGTATGTGAACTCCACGAGAGGCAGGAGTTTGGACCAGTTGTCTTGCTGGTAGCTACAATAGATCCAGAGGTACTCTTCCAGGGTTTGGTTCATTTGCTCGGTCTGACCGTCTCCTTCAGGGTGGTAACTGGAGGTGAAGTGGAGGTGGATATCGAGGGCCTTTCTGAGAGAGTGGAAAAAGAGCGAGATGAACTCCGTACCTTGATCAGAGGTAACATGGGAGGGGACTCCATGCTTGGAAAAGACATGGAGGAGGAACAACTTGGCCAGCTCCAGGGATGTAATTATGTCATGCATCAGAATAAATATGCATTGTTTGGAGAGGTGGTCAACAATGATGAGGATAGCTGTAAATCCACAGGAGGACAGGAGTTGTTTGATGAAGTCCATGGAGATGGAGTTCTATGGCTTCTCAGGGATCGGGAGCTGCTTGAGCAGTCCATAGGGGTGGTGTCTAGGAACCTTCGTGTGTGCACAGGTAGTACAGAAGGAGATATACTCCTTGACGAATGTCCTGATACCTGGCCAGGTGTATTCATGGCAGATCAGTTCCAGAGTCCGGTTCTGGCTGAAATGTCTGGAGAGCAGATGGTTGTGCTTATAACAGAGGACTCAGAGTCAGAGGTCTGCAGAGTCGGGGATGTAGATGTGATCATCTAGATGGAGGAATCCATCAGAGTCGATAGACCATCAGGGCTTGGGTTCTGTGAAGGACATGTGGATGATGGCCAGAGGATTGAAGGGGAGAGCAGAGAGGATGTCAGTGTGAAGGGACTCAACATCAAAAAGGGTGCTAGCCTAGAGGACAGGGGCAGTGAGATAGGTAGCCTGGAGGGATGCAGCGAGTTACTCATTGGTGAAAACGGGGCAGAAATTGTGCAGATTGATGCGAGCATAGTCCTTATCCCCCTCTTTAGGATAGACATCCCAGCATCTAGTGAGGGAATCGGGTTTCACGCCAAGGTGTCCAGGGCGGAAGCGGACCACCATATGGAACTGGGAGAGGAACTCCAACCACCAGGCTTGCTAGCAGGTCAGGAGTTTCATGGTGGTGAAGTACTCAAGGTTCTTGTGGTCAGTAATGACATTGATAGGGGTGCCGGAGCCTTTGAGATAGTGACACCAAGTCCAGAAGGACTCAAAAATAGTGAGGAGCTCCTTGTTGTGGGTGTCATAGTTGAGCTCCGGAGTGAACAGAGTCTGAGAGTAGAAAGCGACCGGCCAGACTTCCTCATCCAAGCAGTGGATGGAAAGGATGCTGGCCATGGCATAGTCAGAGGCATTGGTTTCTATAATCATCAGAGCGTCCAGAGTCCAGTGGACAAGGATGGGAGTGGAGGTGAAGGCGATTTTTAGAGACTGGAAGGCAGTGAGGCAAGTGTTGTCGAAGAGCCACAGAGTGCCCTTACAAGTAAGGCAAGTGAGGGGCATGATGATATCGGAGTAATTAGCAATGAATCATTGGTAGAAATTGGCAAAACCAAGAAAGGACTGGATGTCCCGGACTTTCCATGGTACCGGCCACTCCTGGATTGCCTTGACTTTGTCTTTGGACATTGTCAGGCTGGAGGGAGACAGTTGGTAGCCGAGGTACTCGGTGGAGTCAGTATTCCATTCACATTTCTTGGGTTTCGCGTAGAGGCCATGTTTGTGGAATCTCCAGAGGACTTCCTGGACATGCTCCTTGTGGGAGGCTTTGTCTTCAGAGAAGATGAGGATGTCATCCAGGTAGACTATAATGCACATGTCAAGGAGATCAGCAAAGATCAAGTTGATAAACTGCTGGAATGCCACAGGGGCATTTGTCAGACTGAATGACATAATGAGCCATTCAAAGGAGCCATAGTGCTTCCAGAAGGAGGTCTTCCATTCATTGCCTTTGGCGACATGGACCAGATGGTACATGTGCCAGAGGTCGATCTTGGTATAGACCTTGGCATAGCTTGGAGCATCAAGGAGGTCAGAGATGTGGGGGAGCGGATAGTGGTCTTTCTTCATGATCTTGTTGAGACCTCTGAAGTTGATGCAAAGATGGAGGGAACTATCCTTCTTGCAGACAAAGAGGACTGGAGTGGCATAAGCAGAGGAGGATGGGTAGATAAACCCATTTTTTAGGTGTTCATCAAGGAATGTCCAGAGGGACTCAAGCTCAGAGGGAGAAAGGGAGTAGAGGGTGCCCAAAGAAGGGGAGACACCTTTCTCGAGGTTGATCTTCAGATTGTGCTCATGGTGTGGAGCAAGTGTAGACACCTTGCTCTTGCTGAACATGTCAGTGAAGTCGTGATACTCTGGAGGAATTCTGGAGAGATTGACCAGATCAGGAGGAGGGTCTGTGGAGACAGAGCAGAGGTTGCTCTTCTCAGGGTGGATCTGTAGGCTGAACTGGGTGGAGCCCTGGAGTCAACAGGCCAATGTGAAAGCAGGGGCACTGACAAATGTGATGGGTGGAGCCTTGCGGTCAGAGAAACTGGGCAGATTGGAGGGAATGGAGTCAGCTGGAGGAGGAGATTCCAGAGGCTGTGGAGGTGAGCTCAGGTTTGCAGGCACAGGCTGCTCAGGTGAACAGAACAAAATACTGCTCGAGACCCAATCAATCGACAGATTGAAGCGGGTAAGCCAGTTGTGTCCCAGGATAAGAGAACAGGAGCTGTCCAGCAGAGTGACATATAATGTCGTCAGGATGATGTCACCAGTTTCAAAGCAGATGGAGAGGTTAATAGCTTGAGTGATCATGAAGTTGGTTGTTCTGTTGAAGAGTTGGAGTTGGAGCAGGGGTATGGAGTAGGTTGAAAGACTGTGTTTATTAACAAATGATATATCTATAAAACAATCAGAGGAACCAGAATCTACGAGAGCAGAAAACAAAGAAATAGTCTGTCTGATAAGACTGACAGAGGGGATGAGGGAATGAGGGTCAGAAAGAGCAGACGTGTTGAGTCGGATCTCCTTGGATGCACAGGCGGGATCAACACAACCTCCAGACTGTGTGGAGTCCTGGAGGTCACACTCTATTTTTTTGCCTCCGAAGAGGTCTCCGGTTTGGCTTCCAGAGTGACAGCCTTAGCTTCATGGCCTGTAGAGGCCTTGGAGGTGGACTTCAGGCAGTCCTTGGCCATGTGCCTAGTGAGACCACAGAATATGCATAGCTTCAGATCAAAGCGATGCTTGCATTTGGCAGTGGTGAGCTTGCTGTCTTTCCCCAACTTAGAGGAGAGGTAGGGCTTTGGGATGTCAGAGGTGGTGGACTTCTCCTTGGACTCCCTGGAGTCCTTGAAGCCACCAGAGTTTTTGGAACCACTGGAGTTGTTATTTCCAGAGGTGGAGGGTTTGTCAGATTTTGGGGCAGAGGAATTGGCGGAAGGCTTTACCTAGTGGCTGATCTCAGACTTGTACTCCCAATAGCGCACGTTGATAGCCTGGGTGAGGGCACAGAGCTTGGAAAGGGTGGGAGGCTTTCTGACATAAGAAATCTCATCCTTGATTCAGTTGGGAAGACCATTGTAGAAGTGGTGCCATAGGGCACCTTCTCCATAGCCTCAGATCTGCAAAGCAATGCAGTTAAACTCAACCACATATTTGTTGATACGTTGGGTGTTCTTCATGGACAGGTGGTCAAGCTGGTGTTCCACATCTCCAACAGAATTGTGCAGGCTGAAGTTGGTCTGGAGTTCCAGGACAAACTCCTGGTAGTTGTCCATCTAGAGTGGACAGAGGTCCAGATTTTTGTCGAGGAGGAGGTCTGGCTCAAACCACTCCAGCGCCATCCCCTTCAGGTATGACTGTATAAAGGTAACTTTGGCATGGTCAGTATGGAAGGCCTTGGGACAGTCCTGGAAGTTCAATTCACATTGGACCAAATAGGTCTGGAGCTTCCGGGATTCAGTTCCATCAAACTGGTCCAGCTCACGGACTTTAGTGTGAGGGGTGCTTTCAGAGAGGAGTGGGCTAGACTGCGGATGGCATCTGTGAACAGCGTGAGTGTCTCATGAGGCACTTGCTTGTTGCCATCTCCTTCATCGCCATCTTCATCATCGCTCTCATCAGGGGCGAGGTCTGGGAAGTTGGGATTGTCAGAGGAGTCATCTCCAGGACCATCTGGACCATCTGGACCAGGCCTGTTTGGAGGTGTGCAGGGAGGCCACACCTCCAGGAGCTGAGGAGGTTTGTCATCTGGGAGTTGGACAATGCGAGCATTGGGGGTTGGAGGGTGATGAGGGGTGCATCCTTGAGAAGTGGATGCAGGGGTATGGTGGGCTGAAAAGCTGTGGAATTGGTCGACGAGGGCGGGGCCCCAGTGACTGCTGGTGAACACACTCAATGGATTGAAATGTGGAGACAGAGCTTGGTTTGCACCTACATATGGCACGAGTGTGAGAGTATGTAATGCGAGTAGTCATTGTAGATGTATGGGTAGGAACTTCATGACAGTGAGGAGTTCAAATATACTGTCAAGAACGGAACTCCAAGGGTAACTTCAGAACTCTGGAGTTCAGGACTTTAGCTTCACCATATGTGGTGTGCCCTGTTACAAGTCCAGGTGTTCTGAATTTGCTGAGGGTTGGGCAAAGGGTCAAAGGGGACCTTGTTGCAAGCAACAGAGATCAGCAGAGGGGTCAGAGGAGAGCTATCAAGGCTCAAGCAGAGAATCAGAGAAGACAGGAGTAACCTTAGTTGATATTTGAACTGAGGTATCTACAACATAATACAGAGTCTTATATACAGAGAGGGAGTACCAGTATGGGAACCAAGAACTCAGAGCTGGAGGCGAAGTAGAAAGTACGATGGAGCTGTGCTCCAGGGTCAGAGGGGCTATGAAGAGAGATGGGTGGTGTACAAGGGTAAGCGAAGAATGGAACATAAGTACAGTAAGGCAGGATTACTAGCTACAGGGTCTAGAGGGTCTAGGGTGCATGCTCATCAGGAATGCACCAGAGTTTGAGGAAATGGAGCCAGAGTTGGATCTGGAGTTAGGGGTTGCACAGGATATGACAGTCATGGCCCTTTAAATCACTCACCATCCTGCCTCTGCTGTTCCTTCTGCCCTATCACAGGCCCATGGTATAACAGCCATGGCCTCATCTTTCACATGTGAACCTTTTCTTTGAAAAGGAGATAAGACATTAACATTCCAGAGACAGATTCCACTGAGCAGGAGTCTGAAGATATCCTGATCTGACACCACTCACAGGCTGACTTATATGACACTGCAATAGATAATCTATTGTCTGTCATAGCCAATGATCTACTCATAAGTTATGAGATTTCAGAAAAAATTCTATTCACTGCTGACATTAGGCACTTTTTCAAGAGGTCTAGCAAAGATACAACTTGTACACATTACCAGTAAGTCACTCAATTGTCAACATTATAAGATACTTGGCACTCACTGATTTTTTATTTTATTTTACAGGAAAATTCACAAGGATAATCCTATAGAATGAGTCAAACAGTATGCTAAATGGGATTGCCAATATATCTATGCATCAAAAACAGACAATTCTGCTCTTCATACTCATGTCAACTGATGGCACCTTCTAGAGTACCTCACTCAGGCTGAAGCACATAGGTGGCAAATCTGGATAGATAATGTCAAAATAGTCATAGCACTCAGCTACTCTATTAGAGAGATCTGAGCAACAGTAGTGGCTAGTGGAACCCTTGCAAGTCTTCCCTCCTTATCAATCTTATATTATTAGCTGTCTTTTACATAGGTATCCTCTAGGCATTCCCTTTTATTATTAGTTATTTTTAGGTGTCCTCTAGATATTTTCTTGTGTTATTAGCTATCTCTTAGGTGTCCTCTAGATATCCCCTTGTGTTATTAGCTGTCTCTTAGATGTTCCCTAGATATCCCCTTGTGTTATTAACTGTCCCTTAGATATTCCCTAGATATTCTCTTGTGTTATTAGCTGTTCCTTATGTATTCCCTGGACATTTTCTTATATTACTAGTCATTTACTCGCTTCACTTTTGTCTCTTCCCTAATCATTTGTAATATGCTAAAGTTTACATCTCTAAAGGCTGTGGTCAAGAAGAAAAGGCCACTCTTGTCTGTGAAACATAGAAGATATAGGCTAGAATATGCTTTCAAGTACTAACACTGGACTAGAGTAATTTGGTCAGATAAAAGCAAGTGTTAAAAACTAAGTAGGAAGGCAGTGATGCTCACTACATTACTTAGTAAAGATGCTAAATAGTGAAAAACAAGGACAACACACCTCAGCCATGGCCTAAGATGTAGTAAGAATGACTGAGGGAAGTTCTGAGACAGGCTTCTACCCAGCTGCTGCTTCAAGTGTGAGGGTGGCATCTGAAGATTATGTAAACAGTGCACAAATTGCAAACACCACCAACCTTAAGTTCTCTCACACTCTTAGCAGCAGCTAAAGTATAACATTTGTAAATATGCTCAGCCACACAGGCATGAGTATTGGACCATGAAAAAAAAACCAACAATGAGAAAGAGGTTATGGTTTTTTGAGTAAAATATTTGGATTACATAGCTGTCTACAGTATTACTTTATCTGAGTCACAGGGCATAGTCACTTGCTATACATGGTGCTACCTGCTCCTAATCAAGGTGCTCTGCCCAATCAGTATATTCCATCCTTGGTGGAGTTCCACTGGTGCATACAAGAGTCATTTGGCATTCGGCCTTGTCTCTGGCAGCTCAAAGTTGCAGAGGCACTATTGAAAGGCAATAAAGATATTGTCTGCATCACTGGCACTGGCATGGGTAAGACACTGGGATTTTGGTTACCATTACTCTTTCATCTGGACAGCATACAAATAGTGGTAACACCACTGAACATGCTTGGCAGGCAAAATGCTGCTTTACTGGTCAAGGCAGGTATTCATGCAATAGCAATCAACTCAGAAACAGCCACTGCATACAATTTCAGTGTGAGTACTACATAAAAAATACATAGAATGATTATACTTACATTTAGCTGACATGAATCCAAAGGCCATCAATACCTTCAAATACCAAGCAATCATTGTCAGCTCAGAACAGTTGATGAAGCCCAATGGAGAGCTGGGGTGCTAATGATGATGGTGATTCAGAAGACAATACTGGGCTGGCTACATTGAAAGACATGCTAGTGGAGGCAGCTTGACTGAGAAAAATAGGTAACCATCCAGAGAAATGACTTGGATGTGGATGAGATCTGGATCCCACAATAGAATGCCTTATAAATGCCAAGAAGCATGCAGGCTTAAAGTGTAGAAGGAAGATCTTCAATACCTGTTTTGAAAACCATGCTGTCAGTAGGAATTTTCAGTAATTCAATTGTTATTACACTTCTACTCACCATACTTGCAGACACCAGTCATTTTCAGTGTAACAAAGAACACCTGATGGGGTCTGAACACTGTTATGTCAGACTTCCCATCATTTGCTATGATATTCACAATCCTTCAGAATTTCTTTCTTTCACCTCCAATATCATGAAATCACCTGCTGTTGCTCCCCATTCATGTATTCCCAAGTACAACCACCTCCAAAGCAATAATGACCTTCAGAATGCTCTGGATTAATAGTGCAAGAACAAGACCAGAACTACTTATGGTTGGCATCACCTTGGTAACATGGAACCATCCATTGTTATGTCCACTGCTACTCTTGAGTGGATCATCAATTGTGCTTATTATCACAAGATCAACTCTGTCTCTGAGCTGAAGCAAGAAACAGGATGGCCAGACACTGAGCAATATGGTCTGCAAATCATTGCTCTCATTCAACAATATACAGCACCTCTTCCCTCACCATTCACATCCACACCTCTTAGACAAGTCACCTCTCACATTGTCAATTCCAGCAGCCCTCCACCACTCACAAGTTCAGTTGTACCTGACCACCCCAGCACTCATATTTCCTCAAGCACTGTTGCACCAAGGCAAAAGAACAAGTGTAATGCTTGCAGCCAAGAGGGACATAATGGCAAGTATGCTAGTAGTTCCATGTTTATTATCAACATTGATCATTTTCTTTCATCTAGCATGCAATCAGCTTTGTCCAAAATATCAACCTGGCCTTTCTGCTACTGTAGAAGAAAAGAAAAATGCCTAGAGTAGTTCTACTAGTACATTATCAATTCCTGTTACTGTCCCCTCCATATTGTTTGCTTCATCACCTTCATCTCTATCTACATCACCTCACACAGCTTTCTCCATTAATTCCCGGCCTTTATCCATCAGATCAACAATTTCATGCTAACTCCATCTACCCATACTCATTATGTGTGAAGAGTTGACTTCAAGTCTCACCATCAGTGCTTTGAAGGTCTTTACCATGTCTGGGCTCATATGCTTGGTGGTTAGGTGTGTATGCAGAAAATTCTTCAGAATCATAGCTTGTGTACAAGTGGCAATTCAAGTATGATTCACTCAACTATCCAGTTGGATCCCTTTCCACTATTCTTCACTTTCATAAACAGGTTATTTAATTCAACACACCAATCCACAGCACACCATTTCATTAACTTGCCACTGGGATTCACCAACCAATGGTACTGTATCACACATCTGAGAAATCAGGTTATCAGCATTCAGGTGGTTGAATCACATGCCAATATCACTGTGGTAAGTAATCATACCTGAGACTTGGTGGATAGACAAAGTGTAGACTGACAAGAAAACTGGACATCTGTGTTTCCTGATTGCCTTGAGGATTGGTATCCAATGGATTGTGCATGTCTCAACACATCCAATATCCCCACAGTTCATTGCATAGAAAAGCTCCTCATATAGAAGAAAATACCAGAGTAGCAACAAGCCATTTTTGAGTTGTATGTCTTGGTCTTGCCTAATCCTCTTCTTTACATGCCAAAGCTGATATGTATGTTGCAATATATGTCTGGGTGATTTCATCTGCAATTGCCTTTAGGTCCTCAAGTGTTGGTTTTGAAGCTGTAAAAGGTTCAAGACTCACAAAATTTCTCTTCTGTACTTGAACTCACCAACAGTCAAGCTGCCGACGAGCTCCTGCATGACCTATCAGCTGGTGCATGTGTCAGAACCCAGATTTGGAGCAGAATATTCCTGTCTCCCTTGGTTGTAGCAAACTGATATCATGGATTAGACTTGTTTCATCCTCACAAGCAACTGATAGCTGTATAAAGCACTGCCAAATGGCCTCCACATAGGCCATCTTCAAGTGGAACAGGCTGGGAATGAACATAACATATTGGAGCCTATTCCATGGTGTTTCCTCAATGGATCTGTGCAACTGTACTGCCTGAAGCCATTTGCCAGTCCCAAGGTCCCCATGGATCAGAACAACATATTTTGAGATGTCAAGAGTATCAAGACCTTCTGCAGCAATCTCAGCTGGATTATAGATATCACCTTAATGAAGGAAGTCAATCACAGCACAGATATTTCTACTCAACATTGAGTTATTGACATCCATGGCTTGTGCAGCAGTAAATTGTGTTTTAACAAGTGGTATCTAATTAAATGCCTCAGGCTTTTTGAGTTCTCCAGTGAAATGGTGAAAATATTTCAGTCCATG
This sequence comes from Pulveroboletus ravenelii, assembly GCA_038090235.1. Lineage (NCBI taxonomy): Eukaryota > Fungi > Basidiomycota > Agaricomycetes > Boletales > Boletaceae > Pulveroboletus > Pulveroboletus ravenelii. The sequence continues at coordinate 34,119 of JBBPMH010000206.1, read as the reverse complement.
TGTGCAAAGATCTATAAGGAACATCCAAGAGTTGAACATGTCACAATGTGAAGGCTTGGCTCATGATATTTGCTTAGGGTGTATGGATAGCAAATCTCACCAACCTTTTTTCAGTGAGTTTTTGTCATGCTGTGCATTCAATGCTGACATCCTCCACAGTTCATCCAACCATTTCAGATCATCCATTATGGTTCTGTGCGTGAGAGAAAACAGCAGGCCAGAGGTGAGATGCTTTAGAGAATCATTGGATTTTTCAACAGAGGGACTGTGTGTTTTCAGGTCAATGTCAAAGTTATCATAGGCATATGATGCAAGAAATGATTGCCCTAGGGCATGTAAGTTATTCTTGGACTCTGCTGATAAGGATCTGATAGCAGCATTTATTATCTTAGTAGATATTGAGACTCCAATGTGAGCAAGTGTATTGATGACCTTCTATAGGGTATGAGTGGACTGGAAGAATATCTCAAGAATACTTTGCAAGGCATTGGCTTTCTGGTTTGTTCCCTGCATCAGAATGCTTATAATGATAACCTTTTTCTGATTCATTTGTAAAACAGAGTCAATGTTGGTCTCAAAACAAGTTGAGAAAGACAAACAATCACTGCTATCACAAAATGACATTCATATCACTTCTTCTTTGCCAAACATGGTCAAGTATTTTCCACTGTAAGTGCCTCTATATAACCCTCCAAGTCTATCTCATCAACCTCATCCCAGTAACTGTCATCATTTGCCATGAGATCCTCAGCCTCTTCAGAGTCATTAATCTCACTAAGCCTAGGTTTACCATTGCAGTCCAGAAGCATTCCAAGCATCTGCCATAGTTCCAGTGCATAGACAGCCATATCTCAAGCCATACTCTTGACAGAAAAGTCTTCTAGCTATTTCGTGGTCAAACTCAATGCCCTGAAATGCCAATCCAAATCACTATCCCCTGATGTCAAGGCCTTGAGTTCTGATCAGTAAGTTTCCTGGACTGTGTCACCAGCTCACCTCAAAAGGTTCTTGTTACCAGATGGATGCTTGACTATTAGAGTAAAGATATTACCAGAGCATGTGCAAAGTTCGTGGGTCACCAGGTGACTGTCATGGCTAGTGTTGCTGCAACTCCAACTAATAGCTGACTTAAGCTGGAACTAAGTACCCAGTCTAGCCAAGCCATGGAAAGTGGTACCATAATGCATACAGTCAACTCATTGGCTTGGTTAGTCATGACTTTTGACTTAAAGTCAGCTAGCTGTCTAGGCTCTATGATATCATAGGAGCCTTAGACAGGATCTTGTGTCATGTGCGTGTGGCAGGCACATTCCAGATAGTGATATTAGGGCTCAGGCCCTCAGGCCTGGGCCTAAATTATGTAATACAGTAAGTAAAAGGTTACGAGAAGTGGCATGGGAATGGAACAGCTGTGAGTAGATACACTCAGTCATTGCATGGGACAAATGGACTATATAGATTACCTGTGAGTAGATACACTAGGTAGATCATAAGTACAGAGAAGGTAATCGTATCGTAAGTAATACTCATTTCAGTCATTGCATGGGACAAATGGACTGAGGTGGCTATCTGTAGAGTGAGCTAAATATACTAACTGTGCCACTTATCATACAAAGGAGGTGGCATAAAGGCAAAAGGGAAAACAAAAGAGACAAAGAGATAAAGGGAAAGTCTATTGTAGTGTTGTCACAAAGGCATTTCTGATAAGAAAGATAACATGTCTGATGAACATGCTAGGTCCAACTGCAGCTGTGCATACACTTGCATATTCTGACAGTAAGCTGGAGTGAGCTATGACATATAGTAACAGCATCACAAGTCACAGTGCATCCACCACAGCAGTGATGATGATGAGGGCGATGATATGCAACAGCACACCCATGACCACCACAATGATGACAAAGGTGCTGTGACAGTATATTCACCACACCAGCAACAATGACGTGAGCAGGGGCATACAATGGCATGCCCACTACCACAATACAATGACATGGGTGAGGGTACACAACAGCATGTCCACCACCACCACGACAATGTGGGTGAGGGTACACAACAGTGCACCCACCACCACAAGGACAACAATGTAGGCAAGAGTATGCAATGGCATGCCCATCACCACAAGGATGACTGTCACGACAGTGATTTCTGGTTTATATCCCTATCTATTCCTTTTCCCTATTTCATCTTATCTATACCTCGTTCCGTTCCTGGTCTAGGTCATTCCCCAGTGACATCATGATTTGGTCAGCATTGTGTCATTGCTATGTCACACTACGTCATTCCATTCTAGGGCATAGGGCTTATCTAAGCTTAGGGTTGGTTCAGGGTCATTATGCTTCTTTTCCATTCCTTCGCTTCTATTTAATCTCCGTTATGCTTCTTTATTCATTTCTGCTCCTTCTATTGTTATAGGGTTTCCATGGGTCTAGAACGTATTATGTAACATACACATGTATAGTAGTATTTAACCAGTATTCATAGGATGTACCTACTCATACTTGGAATTCTCAACTGCAATGAACACCACCATCACTACTACCATCACAGACCCCTTAGCTACAGGCAGAGGATCCAACATCCCTACCACAGCTGATATTTTCCACTTCTTCACAAAAAGCAAGAGTGAAAATACCATTTGCAACATGTATAGGTAAGTATAGTTCTTTTGTTAATTTAAAACATCTCTTGATGCTTTCTAGCAAGGAAAAGGCAAATAACGCATCTTTCAACCAAGTTCATACCTATGCATATATAACATCCAACACATCACTCCAGCACCACCTTGAAAAATGGCACCTAACTGAGTATTTCATGCTCGCCAAGCAAGGAGGGTGGTGCATCCAGATCATCTCAGTTCAAGCTGCATTTAACATCGGGTACACCTTCAAGACTCTCACCAAGGCACTCACACAGCCAGGCATAACTATGTGTTCCCTTCCTCCTGCTCCTCGCTCTGAACCCAGTGATCATGTACCTTCTGGGGCCCTATCACACCCCAAGTCACTCAGGGCTGACCTTTCACCATTTTCCATCCCAGCAATGCATGAATACATTGTTAAGTTTATTGTCACCAATGACCAGGTAAGTACTACTAAATACTCCTCATTGCTGATAACAATTCATTCATCACATTGTGATCCAGTCTCTGAATGTCATAGAGTGCCCAGAGTTCCACCAGTTGCTCTTCTTCCTTCGGCAGGATCTAAAAGAGTCTGATATGCCCCATCACTCAAAGGTCCAGGTGCTCATTCTCAAGGCTTGGAGTGAGTACTTCAAGGTCCTCAAATGTGACCTTGCAGCAAGTTATCTCACATTTTTGTGGTTGCTACATTCTCCTGACTAATTTTCTTTAGAACACAGTCAGAGAGGTATCCTTCATCTCAGACCTATGGTCTGCTGACAATCTTTCTTCCTACATAGCTTTAACAGCCCATTGGATAGCAAGAGACAACAGTCACAGCACCAAAATGCTAAAGCTGAAGTCCACCCTCATTGCATTTCATCATGTTCCAGGTAGCCATGATGGGAAAGCGCTAGCGGAAACACTTCTGTATCTCATAGACTGTATCAGGGTGGTGACAAATGTGAGTCTCTAGCCAACTCCACTTATAATGTAGTGACCTGTTTCAGATCAGCCACTTTACCCTTGATAATGCTCATAACAATGACACAACAATGAGAGAGCTCTTAAACCTCCTCTGGGATGAACAGGAAATTCATTTCAATCCCATTGATCATTGGATCATGTATTTCCCTCACATACTGAATAGCTGTGTCCAGCACACTATCACAGAATATACCACCACTGATTTTGCTGATATTACACAGACCTGGCAAGACACACTAAAGAATGACATCAACAAGGACACATACATTGAAACCGTGTGCCATGACCCTGTCTCCCTTGGAAGAGCCATTGTTCATGTAATTCAGGCCTCTGGCAGGCAATGTGCAAGTTTCCATGGAAATGAGTATCAAACATTTCAAGGCTCCAATAATCAACCAGTGAAACTGCCAGTTGTGGAGCTTCTTCGAGATGTCAAGACACAGTGGGACTCCATTTACTATATGATAAATTGCCTTCACACCCTCTGCCAGGTAAGTTACAGATTCACAGGTAAATCAGTGCAAACTAACATACAAAATCCCAGGCTATCAACTACTACTTGGTTGCTCCTTGCAACAGCAATATTGCGAAACATAGAATGTTGGCTTTGGAGTGGGATGTCCTTCAGAATATTGAGGTCATTCTCAAAGTAAGTTTGTCAACACATGCACCACATTGAGTCCAACCATTCATTGTTGTAGATCCCTCATGTGGCCCAACAAGTCATGTCCAGTGAGCACACTCCACTTCTCAGTGGTGCAGTGCCTGCCTTCAAGACATTTATGGTGCAATGGAGAGCATTGTCTGATATCCTCTCTCACTGTGCTCCATTTATCTGAGTTGGCCTGCAATGGGTGACAACTTATTATGAGCATATGCTATTGCTATGCATAAGTAAACAATTCCCAATTATAACCAAAGCTAATGTCACTTCTCAAGTTATTGATCTGTGCATCTGACTTTCATGGATGATGGAGCATTGGGATGCCATGGACATTGATATAATGAAGGAAAGCATTATTGTACTTGTACATACCTTGAAAGCAATTCTACAATTGCTAATCTATGCCACAGATGAAAGAATATAGAGTAAAGTACCCTGTCACACCATCAGGCAATTTCAACCAACCTGCTGGTGTTAAGAATGGACTCCGAGGGTAACTCCGGAACTCCGGAGTTTGGACAGGGCTTCAGCTTCACCATATGTGGTGCGCCTCTGTCACAAGTCCGGTTGCCCTGAATTTATGGAGGATTGGGTGAAGGATCAAAGGGGACCTTGTTGCAAGCAACAGAGATCAGCGGAGGGATCAGAGGAGAGCCATCAAGGCTCAAGCAGAGGGTCAGAGAAGACAGGGGATGTCTTAGTTGATATTCGAGCTGAGGTATCTACAACAGAGTACGGAGTCTTATATACGGAGGGGGAGCACCGGTATGGGAACCGAGAGCTCAGAGCCAGAGGTGGAGTAGTACAATGACAGGGTCAAAGGGGGCTATGGAGGAAACGGGCAGTATACAAGGGTAAGCGAAGAATGGAACGTAAGTACAGTAAGGCAGGATTAATAGCTACTGGGTCCGGAGGGTCTAGGGTGCGTGCTCATTGGGAACGCACTGGAGTTTGAGGAAACAGGGCCGGAGTTGGATCCGGAGGCCAGAGTTGCATGGGATATGACAGCTGGCATCTGCCCTCCTTGCACATTCACTGATCTCACTTCCTGCTATGGCCTCCTGAGCATAGAAATTCAATGGCTGCAGCAAGGGCTGCAAACTATGGAGGAGGAGTTTCATGCATATACAACCTATAATCTTAGCCATGAGGCTACAGATCTACTTGCATTCTGGGGTGTAAGTATTCAATGATACATTGTATACACATCCACTGACAATGATTAAAAGCTTGAGCATACAACTTATCTGACCATCTTCAGGCTTGCAATGGATTATTTGCCTGTCCAGGCTTCAGCCATTCCTTGCAAGCATGTCTTTTCATCAAGCAGCAAGACAGATACTGAGAAGCACAACCAGTTTAGCCCCATATTGATGGAGGCACTTCAAATGCTCAAGTTCAGACTCAAAGAAGACTGTCTTGATTTCACACAGGGCTGGATGATGTCACACTTGTATATGCTTCAATCTAGTGTTGCTAACAATACCCTAGCCCACCTTGTGACAGAAACTGATGATACGATTGATAACACTCTTGCAAAGATTGCTGCTGAGGAGGGCGACAGACTTCCTAACACCATTGATGTATATTGATCATGATTTCATGGACTATACCCACAGACTCCAGACTCCAGACTCCAGAATCATGATTCATAGACTACAGTGCACTACAATAGTATTACCAGCCTATTAGGCTATTACTACATTGCACTATATATTTAGCATGAGCAATATGAACCTTGATCCACCCATACTGGAGGTTGGTACCTAGGCATTGATGTCCTTGTGGGTTGCACATATTTCTCACTGCTCCACCGACAAGTGCACCACTCGGAAGCATGATTACAAGTCACCCACTGTCATGACCATGACAACTCCACACGTACTCCACTTACTCCGCTCTGTACTTAGATACTCTTTCCTTTCATTCTGACCCTTTTGTACTATAGCTCCAACTCCACTCTGACTGTAGTGCTAGTTGTTTCTAGACTGGTACCCAGTTCCATTCTCCATCTCTCCATCTCTCCATGTATGCCACATTCTCGCTTAATCCTCCATACCTTGCTTAGATACTCCTCCACATGGTACCATTTCTGTATCATGTGCTAAGTCCCATTCACTGAGGACTTACTCCTCAGTTCAAATATTAAGTCTTTCAGTCTTCTCCTCTTCTCTGTCTATCTCCTCTTCTCTATCCTCCCTCCCATCTGACGGATTCCATCTCTGTCCCTTTGACCCCCCCCTTTGCCTGACCTCTGAAATACAAGGCTCTGGGATCACCAAGGTGCAGCGCTCCACCCCAAGTCACTGAAGCTGAAGGCCTCACACCTCCAACCTCTGCCCAGTACTCCCTTCACGCTCTCCCGTCAGAGTTAGCAGTGGAGTGAACATTGACACCCACACACACACTGGAGGCAACAGATTAGTAACCATCAATTTTGTCTACTTGTAGTGGACCTGGACCATGATTAGTCAGGTCTCAGGTCTCAGCAGTGCTCCACAACTCAGCTTTAGCTGAATGTTCAATGATGTCATCAAAGTTCAACATCCCCTGCTCCTTTATATATCCATTGTCCACCATGGAAGTGACTCGAGTGAATGGGAGATTCCGACTGGTCAAAAGGGTGGGATCTGGCTCATATGGTATGTAATCTTATCACTATCATTAAACAGTCAAACACTAATGATGAATTGTTGGAATTGCAGCTACTGTATACTGTACTTGGGATATTATCACCAACCAGAAGGTTGCTGTCAAGTTAGAAGTTTGTACTGGATCTATGTCCTCCCTAGAATGGGAGTATGGTATTCTTGAGCTGTTTCAAGGCAGTACTGGATTGCCACAATCCATCTGGTTTGATAGAGAGGGTACTTATCATGCCCTGGTTCTTGAGTGCCTTGGCCCATCCCTATATGAGTTAGTTGGCACATTTGACCTCCAATCTGTTGTGCTGCTTGGGATTCAGCTAGTAAGTACAGCAAAACAACTACTGTACTATGAATCAAAAATGGTATTTAATGTCTTCACACAGATTTCTTGTCTCGAGTATATCCACTCTTGTCAGGTCATTCACCATGATATCAAGCCTCAAAATGTGCTGGTGGGACTCAGGAACTTGAAGGATATGTTTTTTATCATCAATTTTGGTATTGTGATCGAATACCATGATGTCTCAACATACATTATATCACCATGGGCCAACATCACTCCCTTGTTGGCATCCCTGCTTTTACTTCTATCAACAGCCACCTGGAGCTGGATCTAGGCTGCCGGGATGACATTGAAGCTCTCATGTATACCCTAATCTTCATGCATCATGGTTCTCTCCCTTGGTTGACACCCAACGGTCAAAGCCCCTCTCATTCCACCATATTTCAATGCAAGCAGGAGCTTTTAGCAAGTGCTCATGATATCCCTTCTGAACTTATTGAAATTCTTACCCATACACACAATCTCTCATTTTCGGCATAGCCCAACTATGACTATCTTCATTCCATCCTCAAGGGCTGCACAACATGCCCCAATGCTGCCCATCTGGGTCAGCCCATATTGCATGGGCACACTACCAAAGCAGCCAGTGAACATGAACAAGCAGTTTTCCTGGTAGCCAGGCAGTCCAAGCCTATTCAGACCACACCCACACATTGGCCGAAAGTACAGGAGAAACTCAGTAATCAGCCAACACCCAAACAACAGCAAGTGATCACTAGTTGGTTCTACACACAAATAATACACTCAAAAGAATTCAGTTTGACTCAGATATCATCTCTGAAGCAATGTGAGTGCATCAACCACCTCATTATCATCTGTTGTTCTCCACCACAGTGCAAGACTGCAGTGAATTGTGACTATTGCTAGCTCAGCTTGGCCTTGGACTTCATGGTAGTATACTGTACATACTACATATTGTCTTTTGGCTATAAGTATGTAATAGATTCGTGAATAGTCAACACCATTAGTCAGCTTGAGTCAGCTTGAAGCTGGTTCAAGCAATCAACCAGATTAAGCTGAGTCATCAAAAGGGGCTTTGCCTAAATAGTTAGCTAAGTTGGAATCTGAGCTGGTAAAAGCTGGACTGGCTCATAGTTAGCCAAGTCACAGCAACACTAGTCATGGTGCCTTGATGTGAGCAGTGCCCAAAGAAATGTAGTCGCTGTGAAACCACTATCTTCCAGTGCAAGGATAGCAGTGTCTATTGAGAACTGCATTGATTGTCAATCAATGACTGCACATGAGTAACTCCATGACTTGGACAAAGTAATACTGTAGACAGCTATGTAATCCAAATATTTTACTCAAAAAACCATAACCCCTTTCTCATTGTTGGATTTTTTTTTCATGGTCCAATACTCATGCCTGTGTGGCTAAGCATATTTACAAATGTTATACTCCAGCTGCTGCTGAGAATGTGAGAGAACTTAAGGTTGGTGGTATTTGAAATTTGTGCACTGTTCACATGACCTTCAGATGCCACCCTCACACTTGAAGCAGCAGCTGGGTAGGAGCCTGGTTCTGAGAATGAAATGAGGGTATATATACACTGAGCAACAAAAATGTTGCAATGATTGCAACATTTGTAATGTTTGATGTATATCTCATGAAGCATTGATGCTAGGCTCATAGTCCCAGAGAATGATAGATAGCTCTTGAAAAGGGCTTTCAGGGGATATATACATTGCTTAGGTAATTCCTTCTGGTTAAGGCAGTATTCAACAATTTATCAAGGGTACTTATTGCAACATTTTTGTTGCTGACAACCAGAATTTACAATTAGTATGATGTATATCCTCCTTTGGCCTTGATAACCTCCTGGATCCTTCTAGGCATGCTCTCAATTAAATCCTGACACTTCTTCACCTCAATCTTATACCATTCTGCTTCCACTCTCTCCCAAAGTTCAAGAATTCCCTTAGGTAACTCTGAATAGTCAGCCAGCCTCCTTTTAAGGTGAAACTATAGATGCTCTATGGGATTGAGGTCAGGAGATTGAGGTGGCCATACCATGACCTCAAATCCATTGTCAGCAAACCACTTCTTGGCCTTCCTGCTTATGCGCTTGGGGTCATTATCTTGTTGAAAGATAATATCATCTGGTATTTTCCCATGCTTCACCAGAGTTTTCTGTAGTTCATCCTCCAAAATCTGCACATAAAGGTCAGCATCCATTTTACCATCTATCCTGCAGGCCTCTCCAACTCCTTTCCAGGTCATACACCCCCACATCATCAAGGATCCTCCTTCAAACTTCACAGTTCCTTTCACTAATCTATCATTTAAGCCCACTTCTGCCTTTTTCCATGCCCACTTCTTGCCATCTGACCTAATGCGATTGATTTTGGTCTCATCTGACCATATAACTTGCTTCCAATCATCCACTGTCCAGTCCTTGTGACTTAAAGCAAAGTTCATCCTCTCTCTTCTATAATATTTGATTAGAAAAGGGCATTTCTTCTTCACCACAGCCTTTATCCCAGCCTGTTTCAGATGAGGATGAATTGTTTGGGTGGAAATAGACTGGTTCTTGATATCCTGAAGAGTTTTGGTAACCTGGACTGCATTCTCAGCCTTCCCAGCACCAATAAGTCTAATAGCATGTCACATATCAGTATGGATGGATGACCAGGAGAGGGTTTAGCCAGGTTTGGACAGAGTTTGGAGTGAATTCTACTGATGGTAGAGTGGTTTACACCAGTAGAGAGAGATATTTGACAAGTAGATTGACCCATTTCCAAGAAAGTGATAATTTGATTGGTTTGATCAAGAAAAAGAGATTTCATGATGATGGTAGTGAAAGAAAAGTGGTATTATGGTTTATTTGCACATGGTTGAATCAACTATACATCACATGACCCATTTCTTACATAATAACCTATGAGAGCATATCAAATTTAAATATTATAAGATTGGCAACAAAAATGTTATAATGAGTATCCTTGATAAATTGTTGAATACTGCCTTAACCAGAAGGAATTACCTAAGCAATGTATATATCCCCTGAAAGCCCTTTTCAAGAGCTATCTATCATTCTCTGGGACTATGAGCCTAGCATCAATGCTTCATGAGATATACATCAAACATTACAAATATTACAATCATTGCAATGTTTTTGTTGCTCAGTGTAAGATGGGCAGAGATGTGAGCACTAACTCTAACCAACTCTAAAAAGAGAAGTCCAGAATTTGTAAGTGAATGACAAGAGGGGGCACTGCTCCAGGATAGTGGAAGCAGTCAGCACCAAAGATAAAATTAGGAATGGAGTAAAGTAGTAAATACCTTGAGCACCATTTGGGCTCCAACTCCAAGCACTCTGTTCCACCAACTCTGCCCAAGGTACTGGACTCCAGTGCATGGCAACTGACCATAACTGATCATGCTTAGTCAGAGTTTGATAGGAGCACTCGGAGTACTTCAGAGTTATAGTCCCTGATAGTAAGCATATGTGGAAAGTGGCAAAAACCTTTATAAGATAAGAAGATATAGGGAACAGTACAGTTTGGAGAAAATTCCTTGATGGTTTGTATCAAGAACTACAACTCCAAGATACTCCAAGCACTCCTGCTGAACTCTGACTAGGCATGGTCAGTTGTGGTCAGTCACAGCAACTCTGGAGCCTGAGAACTTGAGCAGAGTTGTCAGATAAGAGTTGGAAGGTAGGACCAAATGGCAGTCAGGGCACTTATTACTTCATCCCTCCATTCTTAACTATATTTCAGTACTGACTGCTTCCAATGCCCCATACATTTCACTTATGGGTCCCAGACTTTCTTTTCAGAGTTGATTGGAGTTAGCACTTACATCTCTGCCCACCTCATATATATACTCATTTCATTCTCAGAACTCCCCTCAGTCATTCTTGCTCTATTCTAGGCAGTGGCTGAGGTGAGTTGTTTCATTTCACTGCTTAGTAGCATTTCACTAAGTAATGTAGTGGGCATCACTGCCTTTTACTTAGGTGAACTCAGTTGTTCTTGCTCTATTCCAGGCAGTGGCTAAGTGGGCATCACTGCCTTTTACTTAGTTTTCACAGTTTGAAAATATATGAGTTAGAATGGAGACTATTTTTCAATAAGATAATGATTCCAAGAATACCTCTAAAATTGTTTAGGAGTGGCTGAAATCTCAAGATATAAAGGTCCTTGATTGGCTAGCACACTTCCTAGATCTTAATCCTATTAAACATCTCTAGCAAATTCTCAAAAAGAAACTTAACAGCTAAATATATAAAGTATTAAAATAATAGAAATATTGCTTAAATAAGTATTCTAATAACATATCATTTTGATATTATTATAACTTAGTGTAATAGTAACTATATAATATAACTAAGGGCTTATCTTCAGGATTAGAGCTGATATATTTTAGTACTCTTGTGAATATCAAGTCTTTTTACAATGGCCTAACATTGAGATACTTAGATCTTTTCTACTTATATAAGCATTCCCTTTTTACTTACTAAGCATCTCTTTTACTTACTAAGCATCCCTCTAAGCATCTCCCTATCCCCATCCCTGTTTAGAGGGGGTATAGCTGTCAACTCATATTTCTTTGCAGCCATTGTTGAGAGTGTGAGGAGGACTAAAGTTATGCTGGGTTTGAAATTCTTCACTACCATTCAGATTGATCTGTTACATGTACTAGGATATCACCCCCTCATACCTCAATGACAGTATGAAGAAGCCTGGGTGTTCGAGCTTGCTCTTTGCTGACTGTTTGTTTCACAGATGAGATAGATGACAGCTACTGATTTGCACTTATTTGTACTTATTTGGGAAAACTGGAGTGAGACATGTGGATTCATTCAATGCTTGCAGCACAAAATGAGAGTCGGCATGTCAGCATCGACTTCGACAACAGCAGTGGTGACTCATACATGTTTCTGCACAGCTTGCATCATTGGCACCTCCACTGCCCCAGGACCTCTTGGTGGAGAGAAAAACTGTGTGCAGTCTCCAATTGCACTCAATGAGGACGGGAACAGTGATGATGAGTCCTGCTCATACCAGAGCACCTCTTCATCAGCCACTTCCTGTCCTTCTTCCATGTCTCCAGAACCAGGAAAATGCCTACCTACTGCCCATCAACGTAGTTCGACATTCGGTAATGAACTCTCAGCAGCATTCCATGAGAATGTGATGACAGCCAGGGAAATAGTGCTTCGTTCCTGTTGTTTTTGAAGTTTCAGGACTGACGTCGCTTCACAGAATGACATAGCACTCATGCTATTACGCCAACCCCTTTCATCTGATGAACCGAACACAGCACTTGCACTGGGTGCTTATGAAGAAGTGACAAATCTTCGTCAGCAGTGTGACGAACTTGAGACTTTTGTTTCCAAGCGCTTGGGAGCAAAAACACGGGATCAAGTCGAATTTATCTCTGGCGCTCTAAAGACTGCGCCTGGTACGCACAGTGAACATGTTGAGGCACGAAATGCAGACTCCCAGGCACAACCTTATGTACCTCTGCCCCCTGATGTTCCCGCTGAGATTGCCAGTCTCTCTGAGAATGAGGCAAAAACAGCATTGAGTGTGAGTGGCCCTAATTCTCGTACAGTTGTTGACTGAGTGATACTGTACGATCAGGTCCTTGTGCGTCTGCTGAATCTTTCACCAAGTGCCATAAATTCAATGGCTTCTGCTACGCATGTGTCGCTGCCACAGGGTTTGGCCCCTCCAAATCCAGCTCGGCAACATGATGTGGTCTCCATCACCCGCGCAATCAAGTTCCTTAGTGTAGTGGATGAGCTAGTCTGGCGGCGGGCCTCTGGGAAGTCTGGACCTCGCATGTTACTGCCAGTATTTTCAGAAGAGAACTTCATTGCCCTCGTTGCTCGTCTTGAACTATGGGAACGGGCAGTCCGACGACCATCCAGAGTCTGATGGCTAGTTTGAAACATGTTCGTTCCTGCATAGTTGGATGTGTTCATCATTCCTGGTATAATAGGGTCTCTCCGGTCACCAGGTTGACTGACTAATAGTATACTAGTACATCAGTAACTAGTATAGTGGCAATTAACAACATGCTTGATACAATGAACATGGGGCTGTAAATCAAGATGATCGACTCAGAGTCATTCATGACCAGACGAGGAAAGACGACGTACTCTTCATACACTTCCCCAGCCCATCCCAGCCAACTGACGAGGAGCATCAGAGGAGCCACAATGAGTGGGACGATCACCATCCGCATGACGAGGGTGATGATGACTGTCAAGGTCTCTCCAGGCGGATTCGTCCCTCGTGGAGGAGACAACGTCGAAGGAAGGAGGCACAACATGGGCGAGGACACGGACGGAGACAGGGAAATGAATGACAGCTGCACATGTCCGTTCACAGGGTCCGTCTGGTCCTGTGGTGGGGACGCCTGTCCGATCCTGTGTTCCACATCACCTTCGCTCGCCCCCACATTCCTCCATCCCAAGCTGCCACGAGGATACATCCGCGCCATGAATACATCTCCAAATGCACCGATCGTTGATGACAGCGAAGTTGTTGATGAGTCGCGTGAGGGCGATGCCTCGTGGCATTGCAGACATGATAGCACGTGCTCTGTAGTCGAGGTGTGCTGCTCGCCGAGGTGCGCTGGATCCGTACCAGTTTCAGTTTCGGTTTCGGTTCCAGGACCATGGTGTTTTGCGACGCCTTTGTCCTTGCTCTTGCTGAGATCTTGACCATTGGATACAGCTCTCGCTACGCGCTTGCCTTTGGGTTTGTTGTTCGTTTGTCCGTCCCAGAACCACCCGCCTAGGACGACCATGGTGAGCGGGATACTGCAACCGCCTGCGTTATCTAATGCTCCCTTGATAGGTGTCATCACGTCCGATTTAAGCAAACGTTAAACAGGCGGAGCGAGCATGCAACAAATGGCAAGAAGGGAGGCGATAAGAGGTGGGGGGAGGGAGGTGAATATATTGAAAAATCGCGTAAAGAGGGAGAGGGAAGCAGAGCGGGTTTGGTGGGCCCACCGCGGTAGGGAGAAGTTTCACTGAGATGAGGATGAGGAAGAAGTGTAGGAATGGGTATGGGATTGCTTACCACCATAGAAAACTCAGTATCGATGGGTTCAGACTGGAGCACGACCATCTCTTCTGAGTCACCTTCAGTGACCTCGAGCTCGTTACTGTCGTCGCTTTCCGAGTGGTCACCAAGCGATGTGGGTACAGCGGGAAGGTGAGAATGGGTACTCATCCGCCTGCGTTCATGGCCCAAAGAAACAAATGTGAGGGGACATGAGGGGTGAATATCGTATGTTGTTCGGTCGTGTGGCTTGATGTTGGCTTCGGTCTCGTAATGGACGAGTTGGTCGACAGGAATGTGCGCGAGCGGTGGGTGTCCATCGGTGTTGTCCGTGTCGCGATAAATCATGGATGCGGGCACGGATGGTTCTGGTTCATCCACTTGCGAGATCAGATGGATTCCGTAAGACCAACGGAGCTGGAAGGGATCGGTGCATGAAGGTATGAGCAATCGTGGAAAAAGGACACTAGAAGTATAGGTGGATCACGGAACCGGAATAAAATGGACTTACGATCATGCCGAGGGTACTGAACACAACAAGGTACGTGAGTGAACGGCCAAACATGGCGTCGATGATATCATCTGGACCCCATTTGAGAAGGGGGACGGTAGTGATGAGGGATTGCATGAGTGCGACGGGGAGTGAATTTGAGTTCATGAACATGGATGCGGCAGTGGTGAAGTTTCTGTCAAGGGATAAGGCAACGAACGACAGTGTGAACAAGAGTCATACACTTGAGAGCGCTTCAGACGGAATGCCCTGGCGAGCCAGTGTGCAACGACGGCAGATAGACCAGTGACGACGGTGAAGAGGATAGGGATGACCCATAGCTGGCGAAGTTTAGCTAGGCGGTGTGAGAAGAGGAGTAGGAGAGGCAAGGAGACACACCTGGTGTCAGAAAGAAGGCGACTTTTGAAAACAGGAGAGCAGGTGTGAAGATAGCCACGTTGATATGATTGAGGACCTGTAAACGTTGAGTTGCGCAGC
Source organism: Pulveroboletus ravenelii (assembly GCA_038090235.1). Taxonomy (NCBI): domain Eukaryota; kingdom Fungi; phylum Basidiomycota; class Agaricomycetes; order Boletales; family Boletaceae; genus Pulveroboletus; species Pulveroboletus ravenelii. The sequence goes on along the minus strand of JBBPMH010000206.1, from coordinate 18,844 downwards.
GCCAATGAGAGATGGCCACGTACCTTTGCGGCAGGCTTATCGACGATGCCTTTGAATGAAAGTGTGAAACCGACAAGACATAGAAGAAAGACTTCGAATATCGACTGGGACGGATAAGCGACGACATTTAATTGCGAGTGCGAACGAGCTACCTGGAATACGGTGGAGAGGACGTCCTGTATGGGCACGTCTGCGGGCATGATGGAAGCAGGGGACGGGCCCCATAGTGGCCTTGCAGTGAGATTAAATATGCTCCCCCCCCAAAGATCACTGCGCATATCCCACGTGCACGTGCCAAGCCACCACTGCCAGTTAATTATGGGCAGACTACGGTGACGAAGCAGCTGCAAGCCAAGCGATCCTACAGGGGCCAACCAAAGAACACTGGTAAACCAGAACGAGGACCGATGCGTGTGAGCAGCGAGACGACGAGACAAAGGATTAAATGAGCATTATGAGCGTCGTAGAATGAATGTCACGACCGGTGTCAGCGTGCATGGACGTACAGTAAAATGATAAGACAATGAGCAAGAGAGAACGCTACATTCGTGGCAGGTCTAAATCGAGAACTTCAACCTCGTACGAGTCGATAGTCAACCGAGAGTCCCACACACCCTTCTTCTCCTCTGCAGGTTTCTACGTCCTGCGAGTACTGCTGCCGCGGGCTTGTCGCGGTGTTCCGGTTGCCGCGCGTCCCCGCCTGCGGTCCTGGCACGTTCACCTCATCAATGGCTGCTTGCGGACCTCGTGAAATCTAGATGCGATCCTACACGTCCCTGGGCCCATCGGTCGTGTACCCTGATCACGTGGGAACCCGAACCATGTGATCAACACGTCTCCCTCAACTATGCCAGCCCGGACGTCCTCCGTCACGGACGCCCTCCTAAAGATCTTTAACCAGGTTCAAACGACGATCGCAAACCACCAAAAGAACATCGTCGCACTCTACAAACTCCACGTCGATGTCGCCGCGTTCACAGAGTCTGTCCATGGCGGAAGGAGCATCAAACTCACTGGTGAATGGCTCTTCGAAGACACATTCATCGACATGCTCTTCCGCGTCATCGTTGTGAAGAAGGGCGCCTCTCAGGCGGATAGGATCATTAAGTTCGTCGGCGTGTATGTCCTTTATGTGAACGTGAAAGGTGTGCATCTTTGTTTGCTGCGTAGCCCACGTAATACATGGTATCCAAGCCCCAGAGACAAAGAACGGAAACCAAAATGACGACAACGACGACGACACTACAGTAGCCCGTTTCGTCGCACGCCTCCTCAAATTCCTCCTCAAAGGATTCGTTGCAAAGGACAAGATCGTCCGCTACCGCTGCATGCAGATACTCACCGAGATGGTCGCCCACCTTGGCGAAATAGAGTATGTTTCTTTCCACCTCACCCACTCCCTGCCGTGACTCTTTTTAGCGAGGACGTCTATTGCCTGCTTCGAGCGGCTCTCGTCGAGCGCATACACGACAAGGAAATAATCATTCGTGTGCAAGCAGCTGTCGCAGACTCTGTGGCTCAGAAGATCCCTCTGACGTTGAAGAAGATGACCATTCTGCCATCGACATCCTTCTCGACACCCTCAGCTGCGACCCCGCTGTGTACGCACCCTTGGCCCCCTTGTTATCTATCTCTTTCTAATCAAACCAACTTCAATAGCGAAGTCCGCTGCGCAGTCCTCCTAAACACTCCCATTACCAAGTATACTCTCCCCGCAATTCTCGCCTGCTCATGCGACACCGACCCTATCATGCGTCGCCTCCTCTATTCTGCCATGCTAGAAAAAAACTGCACAGCCCCAGATGACTCTGGTATGGGTTCCCTTCACCCACGCGTACTCACCATCGCCCAAAGGGAACTTATCATTCGAAATGGGCTTGGAGACCGTGAGCCCGCAGTCCGGGCTGCCGCAGGGTTGCTCCTCGGTGCCTGGGTTGACGTCATGAGGGGATCGACAAAGGCCGAGGAAGGAGGTAGCGTGACAGATGACGTATTGGCACTCCTCGGATTGTTTGACCTCAACGAGAGCACTGTCGCTGAAGACGCCTTGTTGAGCGTGTTTGCGACACACGTCAACATATTTGACCAGCTCGAGTTTAAAGGTATGTGCATGCGCCACTGAAAAGCTGTGGCATCAACTCACTCGACCCTTGATTTGCATGCAAGACGCCTTTTGGGACACCTTGATCCCTGAAAGGGCATATCTAGCGCGTGTATGCGTGGAACACTGCATCACGACCAACGATCAGGCAAAGTTGGAATTATCCCTCCCCGTTGTGACTCATTTTGCCTTCCGCATCCAAGGCGCCTACAACAAGTACCAAGAAGATCTCGATGTGGTCTCTCAGGAACGTGCGCTCCGTGTGCTAGACGCTGATGAACGCACTGACGCGGACGCGGACGAACATTTGGACGATCTGCTGCTCAGCACCGAATTTGTAATCGCCGAGATACTCAAGCTCGCAGTCAATCTCGACTATGCAGACGAGATCAGATGGCGCAAGATGTTTCGACTCATGCAGGATATGATTGGGCAAGAGGGTTTACCAGAGGGATTGATGGCGCGATGTCTGGACGTGCTGAGAGTGTTGTCGCCGAGTGAGAGGAATCTAATTCGGGTCGTTGTCGAAGTGGTACACGAGCTGTGGGATGAACACGATGGGGAGGGTGAGGATGGACGGTGGGAGAAGGAGGGTGAGGAGGGCGAAGATGACGATGGGAACGAAGACAGTACTGGTCCGAGTACCGTCAAGGCACCCAAGATGCCAAAGCCCCCCAAGGAACTCGGCCCAGAAGAACAAGCACGAGCGGACGTACTTGATCTCCGGTGTCTCTCTCTTTGCATTGGGATGCTGGAGCGTGTAAATGGGGTACGTCGGCTTTTCCGTCCTGAGCGTTTCACCCAAGAATGACGTGTTCAGACCTTTGAAGAAAACTCGACGCTGGAGGGTATATTAGGTGAATTGATCGTACCGGCCGTGAAGCGCAAGGAGCTCGCACTCCGTGAAAAAGGGCTCGTATATCTTGGGTTGTGCTGTCTCATTGCACGTGTAAGCCTCCCGCTCCCTTTTTGCTTCTCTGCCGTCTCTGACACTCGGCCCTGAACTGGGCGTTTATATCTAGCGGATGGCCCTCAACTCATTCTAGCTTTTCCTCTCGCAGGTGCAATCTGCTCCCGAAGTACTCAAGACGCGGGTGTTGCAAATCGTGTTTGACATGTTGATGGTGCTCGAAGGGGATTTCTTGGTCCGGGGTGGAGTCGGGGTACGTTTTGCGCATCGCCTTCGTCACTGTTTCATGTTGAGACAGCAAAACTGATCCAATGTATGGGTAGGGCGAACGCATTGTCGAATTCTTACTACATGTGCTCAACGGGGAAGACTCAGAAAAGGTTCAGGCACTGTTGTGTGTTGGACTCGCAAAGCTCGTGTTGGCAGAAATGGTTTCGGACGAGCGAGTATGTATCACCGTTCACTCGGTACACCTGGATGGTATTTACTGACCACGCATATGTACCACGCACACATTAGGTCTTGAAGAGTCTTGTGGTGGCCTACCTATCACAGGACACAGCCGAAAATCAAGAGTTGAGACAATGTCTGGCGTATTTTTTCCCCGTGCATTGTTACTCATCGAGCATGAACCAGGATCGGATGCGCCAGGTACAGTGCCAATTATTCTCGATTCTCACTTGTGATTCTTACCTTGAATCGCGTGGCGGTAGATCTCAGTACCCATATTTGAACAGCTCGCTATGGCGACACGCGACTTGGATGAAGATCAAGAGATGGTATCGCCTGCACAGATTATCGGCATGTTTGCTGACTGGACAGATCCAGGGCACATCAATACCTATGGACGAAGCCGTATTGAGCGACATGATTCCAAGCAACATCCAATCAAGGCAGGCAAGTAACATGTCCTCCTCCGAGCAGCGTTATGTTCATTCCGTGTGACCTTGGATGAGATAGCAAATTTTCGCGCTTCAATGTGAGTTATTCGCATGCTTGTCACTCTTGGTACTGACACCCTCGATGGTGTTTGACCCTCTGCGTCATCCATCAGGAATGTGAGCGATGCTGGAACACTCGCTGCAAACTTATGGTCTCCTTCTGTTGGAACTTCATCCCCATCGTGTGTCCTCTTCCTCTTTTCGACGACAACGCTGACGCTGATGAACATCATCCTTGCACACAAGTCTCCACTCTCTGCACTTGCCATCTCGCCATCAGGCACACTGGAGTATCCCGGGTGTGGAGTGGCTCTAGCAATTTTGAGGGGGCACACAGGAGGCTTGATGGATGATGACAAGGAATCGTGCACATTTAAATTTACGATGTAAATCCTGAGAACATAAGCCCGTAATCTGACCACAGTGTCCCCTCATCGGGGAACGTGGGAACTTTGGTGCGGGATCCCGCACCAAGTTTCCCAGGTGGCTCAGTGCGATCAATCATCTCCGTATATCTTCCATGGTTCACTCCTACAAGTTCACGCAAGCTGAGTTGGCATCCCTCAAAGAGCTTTTTGAAGGGATTCCAGATGAGGAATTCCCTCCATTATTGCAGCATTTACGCCATTTCACACAGAACCCACTTCCCTCACAGGAGATTCCGCCCTGCATCTCGGACGCATCCTCATGCGCCAATGCTTTGGCTGTCGAACATGGCTCCAGAGCCCCTGGGAAAGGCAAGAATCCTGAGGGTCCTGGACCCAAAACTTGTAAACGTGGAGGACGGGGGTTGAAGAAGTCCGTGACTCAGGCCTCTGGGTCTACTGGCAGTTGGCGGCAACGTTTGAAGATGAAGGTCCAGGACTTGGGTACCGTCCATTCCTTGATTGCGCTGTTATCTGTTGCGAATTCGGAATCCGAAATGCACAATCCCCTGGTCTGGGCCCATGATCTGAAGGCGTCCTTTCATCAGGAGGGTCTTGACTCCAACGGTACCCTTCTCCCCATTTTGATTCGTTGCAGCCAGTTTGCAAGCAAAACAATATCAGTGGATTTCCTATTCATGGTTCATCGCATCCAATTAGTTGCGGTGTGCCAAAGGTATGACCTTGTTATATGCATGTAAGGTAATTGTCCCTGATGCCAATCTGATCACAGAGAGCGATTATGCAAGGGATACAACAATTTATCCGAACTCTACAACAAGGAAGTACTTTCATGTCAGTCTCATACTGGCATTCCCTCTAGGCGCACCTTTCTGGAATGGCATGCACAAGGTTGCAAATATGCCATCCTAGCTGGGGGTGGATCCATCCATCTCCTGCTGCTTCTAGCAGGACTGGGACATAGAACAAAGGTTTCCTTAGCAGAGGATGACACTATTACAGAGGTGGCTAATGCATTGAGGTGTCCTGACCCTGGTAAGACAATAAAAATTCCTGTAAGCACTCTAATGGTTCTACTTAACAATTGTAATTGTAGGGTCAAGCATTGGAGAAATAATCATCAAGGACATTATTCCAGTTATTCAACAGCTATGGGACTTGATCCCACTATCCATGCTTTCCTTTTTTTCTTCATCACATCTGGGAGAAGGTACCTTTCCAGAGGAATTTGATTGTTCCCACTTGGCAATTTCTGATCGCTTCTTTGATTCTCTTATTATGAAGTAAGTGATGAAAGTTAGTTGTTTTGCCTCTAATATTGAATAATTCTTTACTAGCAACTTTACCCTGGTTAAAAGATCAGGGGATACTTGGAATGCTGTCAGGTCCCATATTCCTTTGCTTACCCCCTTATCCCTTCTGATGTCACATCAACTCTCACATTCCCATGTGCAGATGGGTAATGAGAGGGGTAATATGCCCAATGTGACTGGCTTGACAACTCAACTGGGGCCCATAGCAGGTTTTATCCCTGCAGAGGGTTATAATCATGTTGTTTTACATACCAGTTTTCTTCCTGAGGCTCAGAATAATCTACAAGATCCAACAGCTATTTGGAATGATACTCAACATGTTGAGAATCACAAATGGACCCTCAAACAAAGATTATTGGCCTCTAAAGCAATGTATGTTCAAGATTTGCAGGATCTTGGAAAAAAGGCATGTCTTTTGATTATCTTTTGATCTGTTTTCTAATCTGGGTCCATGTATTCATAGCTGGGACAACACTACATTTCTGGAGTAAGACCATCAGATAACTACCTCTACATTCCTGCAAAGATCTTGCAAAAGTAAGTGAACCCATATTTCTAAAAATTATGGGTGCTCAATATAAAATAATATTTCAGCACATTGTTAGAAATTCGATGTGGAGATGGATCACTATTGGCTTTCATTTCTGATGTGTTGCCACCCCATCTTAGAGCTGGCTTGTCCAATAAGCTAGAGTTCTGCTTTCAACACAAGATCTTTATACCCAAAGATACTGCAAGGGAAGGTAATGTGGGCTTTGAGTCAGTGCATCTGTCATACTACAATAGACATGTTACAAGGGTGAGTGGCTTTTTATTTGGTTGATATGAGTGCTAAAGAATCTTAGGGAGATGGTGCTTTGAAAGGGTTGCAGCCTTGCCTACTGGAGAGGGCTGATGTTACCAGAACAAATTATGCCCAACTTATTCCTTACTCTAGTGCTGAGTTGAAGGTTCATGGTCAACTGTTTGACAATGTGAAGGCCTGCTTCATGGAAACTTTTGAGTTTTCAGCTTGTATGGCCAGTACTTTTATGCTTAACTCTGGCTGTGTTTAACTTTGCTGAACAATATTCAGATGGAGCACTATTTACCTGAGGAATACAAGAACTTGGAAAGTGTAGCCAACACCCTGCCCAACCATTGTATCCTCCCATCCCATCCTTTTTGCTCTCTGGTGGTTAATGTCAATGTGGCTACCATGGGACACAGGGACAGCCTTGATCTGAACCTATGCAAAATCATGCCTGTTGGGAAGTTTAAGGGTGGTGAATTGGTGCTATTTGAGCCAGGGCTTGTGGTGGAATTGGATTCTGGTGCAGAGATCATATTCAATTCTTCCAGGATTACACACTTTAATCTTGACTACAAGGGGGAGAGAGGATCCATGGTGCTACATACAGATAGGGCCTTCAAGAATTGGCTGGCAGATGGGAATGGCTGGCAGGACAACACCCTACAAGCATACCATTGCCTTTAATCACTACTTACTACAAATTGTAAAGTCCTCGAGCTATCTTTCCCGCCACCAAAATATCAGCAGTGGTAGACACAAACCCAAGAGCAATAATCTCAATGAGATGCTGAACAGAAAGCTTGGGGAGATGGAGCGCATTGTCCACCATTCAAATTGTCGTGAATATGGCTGAATTCATGCGCACAGAATCTTGTCATCAGAATGGGAGATGAGGCCATACGTCCAGCCACAATCGCGAGCCACAAGAGCTAAGGAAAGTAATCAGCCCCTCTTAGCAGATGAAGAAACCCTACTTGAATCATCCGAACCATCCTATGAGCCCAGCTGCCCATGCACCAAGACGAGTAACATTGAACTCGAGGGGAGTGAAACATGTGGGTGAGCTTCAAATGTCGCCACATCGAGACGGACGGATGGAAAGCGTCTAATGGTGATAGAGACGCCTAAGCCAGCGTGGAATTCGTCAGGCAAAGGTCATGACCAATCGAATAAAGCAGAGATGAGAGTACTTACCTGTGGGGAGAGGTTCGAGATGAACCCTGCGAGCCATCGCATCAGACCATCAGTGCCAAGAAGGTGACTGGTGTCAATACAAGGAGACCGACCAGCTAAGTCGAGGGAGGAGGACATATGGACAAGCGAGAAGAGTCCAGAAGTTGCGAGGGCTGTCTGGAGCACCACCAAAGCCATGGGGACCGAGGTGAATGTGATGGGGAACGAAGCAGAAAGGATAGTGGAACAAACAGCGCATACAGCAACTCAAAACGAGTCGCTCACTGAAGAGGGCACGAGTCCGTGAAATGATGATGAGTGGCGTACCCACGAAGGCAGTGAACGCAGTGACATCACACTCGAAGCATTCAGAATTCCAACACACCCAGTCACAAACGCAAATGCACTCGTGTTAACATCACATAAACCAAAAAGTCCGTGCTCACTGCCCCGCAGTCCGAGCCGCATACCGCACACGCCCACCGACGTCATCGCCATACTTGTCTGTGCGTGTTCCTCTTCGCTCTCGCTGATCCACCCTATCTATGTAGTCAACAGTGTCCCAGCATACCGCGTCAGAGGAGCCTGACCCACCTTTGATGGCTCCACACACATCATATCAGGACCTGAATGCGGTCCGCCAACTCAATATCACCCTCAACAACCTCGAGGCCCTTTACGCTGACCTCATTGCTGGGCACCTCGCCTACCTTCCCCCACAGTGGCTTCCATAACCGACGCATCACGCCCAAAAACGCTATCGCACTTCGAGCACACTTGCCCGGGTGGTCCGGCTCAGCGATGAGCAGTGGGGGAGAATCCATTGTGCGCATATCCTAGCGGACGTGCTACAGCCGGAGGGGTGGGGGATTATATGGCGTATACGATCGTCCGATAGGCGTGCCTCTGGATTTGAGATCGATCAGGGCCCAGAAGGCACCCGTCCGTGCTTCGAATGGGACTGCGGCATGGATAGAGGGATGGTTGGGCGTTGGACCCATCGAGACACTCTTTCTCTCCGACACCGAGCCATATGAACACCAGTTTGTGGATATGCCTGCGCCTGCATGAGGGGGCATCAAACATCATTCCACCGATACGCTCGCTGCCGCTCCCGAGTGGCCTAGTTGGAGTGCTCTTTGACTCCTCACATCTCCGACTCCGAAAGGCCGAGAACCGGCAGGTACGGGAAGAGGCAAGACGCCGCATGGTGTACCTGCAAATGCGGCGTCAACGTTCGCTTTCAAGGGGACCGTACTTGGGGGAATGTGTGTCATTTGGTGGAGGGTGGTGCACGAGGTTCTAGGACTGGACACGGAGGTGACATTGGAGCCTGAAAGGAATGTTTTAACAAGATGGGGGAGAGATGATGGTGACGAACAGCGATGGCAATGGCGAGAACCAAGGGGTAGATGTGAGTGTCGTGCTAGAGCCACTCGAGATATTGCCAAACATACCCGGTCTACGAGAGCCTCATCCCCCACTTCCTACCATTTTCTCCCCGAAGCTGCCCCTTCGCAACCGAATGAAAAACGACGCGGAGCCCCCGCCACCTCAACGTGCCCCTGTTCATCGCGACGAATGTACCAGCCGGCCTTGATGATCCGCTACTCGGGCTGCTGCTACGCGCAATTCCATGCACGTTCACTCTAGCGTCATTTGGCGCAGAGACGGCCCATCTCGATCACTTCGGAACGGTTACGACGGGGTGCATTTGGGGGAGCATCTAGCCCCGATCGTGGATGCGTTGGCGATGTGCGGGGCATGGGCCATAGTGGGAACGGGGGAGAGCACGTTTAGTCTACGTAGAGGACGTGCTGTGGACGGTGTCGCATGGTTGGGGGATCGTGCAAAGGGGATAATTAGCTGGACATCGTGGGAAATAAGACCGCTTCCCCTCTTGCAGTCATAAACCACCTACCTACATGTTTTCATCCATTGATGGATTCCAGTTCTCAACCGAGGAAGCCTAGTGTCATTATCACGATCGGGATGGCGGGCGCAGGCAAATCGACCTTTGTACAGCCCCTCAACTCCCACCTGCACACTGTCAACCCCTTGCGTCTGCCCTATATCCTCAATCTCGATCCCGCAGTAGCGCATGTCCCCTTTGAACCCAACATCGACATCCGCATACGGTGAATTACAAAGATGTCATGAAACAGTATGTGTCGCTGTTTCCCTTTTTTTCATGTGAGGAACAACATTATTCAACAAGGTATAATTTGGGTCCCAACGGTGGGATCTTGATGGCGCTGAACCTGTTCACGATCAAGTTTGATCAAGTGTTGGAACTGATGGAAAAGCGGTCTGAGACTGTCGAGTGCGTCCTTTTCTCTGTCACGGAACGACCCGAGCCCTCATGTTGTGGTTGATAGTCATATCATACTCGATACACCAGGTCAGATCGAGATCTTCACCTGGTCCGCATCAGGAGCTATCATTACCGATGCCGTCGCGTCCTCATTTCCGTCCGTTGTAGCGTACATTGTCGACACGCCGCGGACGACAGCACCTGCGACATTTATGTCAAATATGCTGTATGCTTGCAGGTACGTGTCTACTCTCAGATTCTCAACGGACACATGTTATATTTCCCCTTCACAGTATATTGTATAAGACGAAACTCCCATTTATTCTTGTATTTAACAAAACAGATGTGGTCCCACACGACTTCGCGGTCGAGTGGATGCAGGATTTTGAAGCATTTCAGGCGGCATTAGCATCACATTCGGGATCACGGGATGCAGATGGGGAGCCGACGTACATGAACAGCTTGATGAATAGCATGAGCCTGGTTCTGGATGAATTTTACAAGCACCTCAAGGTGAGTCTTGGGGCCGGCGGGAGAATGTAATGGTGATGTCGTTAGACTGTGGGTGTTTCCAGTTTGACAGGTGACGGAATGGAGGTATTTTTAGATGCCGTTGAGGAGTGCAGAGACACGTACGAAAAGTAAGTTGTCGCTTTCATTTTGGCCTTCTTTTACTCTTGTGTATCGTGAGTATCTCGAGATGCATGACTCATGCACTTGGTGAATTTAGGGAGTACCTTCCGGAACTTGCACGCGCCCGCGCCGTCCGCGAGAAATCGCTGCAAGATGTCAAAGAGGCGTCACTGAACCGGTTCATGAGCGATCTTGCCGTGGATTGTGCCAAGAATCCCAGCGCTGCACTGACTGACAGGTGGGAATCGGAGGAAGAGAACGACGAGGACGTGGACGTGGACATTATTGATAGAAGTGAGTGGTGCGAAGTCTACAGAACCTAACAATTGATTCGGGGACAGGTAAGGAGCCCTGGCCTGGGCAGTACATTGATGTCACACGCATACGACGGCAGGATGCACAGGAAAACTGGCTGAGACCAGCGTGAGGACTTGTTTTACTTGCGTCCGAGTACCTAGAAGTGGCTACACATGTGTGGGGGCAGGCAAACAGTTTGTAAGTAGTGTATGTGGGTTCGCGCGTCCAAAGACGATGGGGATGGTTCCTATTGGCCTTGATGACGAGGAACTGGTCCGATTGAGGGGACGCTTTAGACATGCCATATTTGTATCGCACAAGGGAGCGTGTGGCAGTAGTCAAGTCACGAGACGACGTAGGTGATGTCGATGAGATCTTGAGACATCAAGCCAGTTTGAATAATCAATCTAATTCGTGGTGTATCGCGCATGAAAATCATGGTCATGTGATCTCCGTGATTCTAACTTTGTTTCTCAAGACTCGGACCGGCCCAACTGCCTCAGGCTTGTGTTCTGTTGCAATCCGTTCGTGCCGTTATCTCTGGAAAACATGGAAAGCGGCCGGAAGAGGCAAGTTATGAGCTGGAAGGTGTGGATATGGTCCGGCCCCGCTGAGCGCTGCTGCAGCTTGCCGACGACTTGGTGCGGAACGCTGAGCTGTTAGGGAAATTGCAAAACTCACAGACACGCATATAGAGGGGAAAATTTGCGCCAGCTTATTACTCTCTATCAGACCATGTGAGTCGACTGAAGCACTTCTCATGTCAGTCAATGTCTGATCAGGGAATCAATGCAATTCTCTATTCACAATTTCATCACAGTTGGGCAAGGGTTGATGGTATCGTCTCAGCCTCGAGGCGGACGAGCGCTTCAAGGGCCACATGTATGACCTCCACGTAGGATATCCTACTGCGGAACGACTTCTATATGATTGTTTCAACCCCCCAGGACTCCTCACTGCGGCAGGACCGGAACAAAGCGGCCATTCTGGTGATCGTATTACTGATCTGAAGGTCACAGGTCGACTAGCGAACAGCACAATGGTCTTGACGGATTTCAACAGCCAATTGGGTCTTTCCTCACTAACTGTGCCACAGTCGAGGTCCTAACCTTCATTCCGAAACTTCCCGGTAAATGAAAAGAAGGACAAGAATCAAGGATCGTGGGGACTGGGCGCTTGGATGGAAGATCACGGTCGGGTACATAGCGATGGGGCTAGATAACGGGGTCAGACCGTCCCCCCATAAATGTCGACACGTCCGCCTATTTTCTTCTCCCTCAGAGGACTTCTCCCATCTCCATTGTTCCAGTCCAAACATAATCACCTCGCACCAAAATGTCTCCAATTATTCCGTCTGGAAACTATACCCTCAGTATCATGGTAGGGACTGAAACATATTACTTTGGACGTTCCGAAGATATTCCTGGCGCGTTTTGCCTTCTTCCCGAGAATGACGACCCTGCAATTGTATGGTTTCTTCGCTGCACCCATCCATACTGTTCCAAGTTAATCTTTACTTTATTCTGCAGTTTACACTGCAGGATGTTAATGAAGTTGACGAATATACCATCTCAGTTGGTGGGCTTCTGGTCAGCAAAAGGACGGACGGCAAGCTTTACCTTGGTGACTCCGGGGTCGAGGCCTCCGTCGATACGAGGTGGAAATTCATTCCCTCTGGCGATGAGAGATTCATGTCAGTTACCTTCACATACCGGAGAGAGAGAAACGTTGCTAACAGTGTACAGCATGACAAGCGATTTCGGCAGGAAACCTTGCTTGTCTCTTCCATCGTTTGTTCCACCATATCCTGCGAGCTTGCTTAGCGCATGATAAGCTCAGTGACTGATGGTTCACATCGTTGCGCTATAGAACCATTTTTCTGGCGTGGTAGATGAATGCCCCTACTGCCCCGATGACTGTGTGTTCCAAAGACAACAAGTGTGGAACGAATGGTTGCTCGTGTGCCACAACCCCATTCTCATCTCCGGTTACTGACTGCAGCGGATGTCCCTCAACTTGTCTTGAGGTCAAGCCCACTCTCGTCACTGAGTAGCCCGTCTTTTGAGAGTCGAGGTCTCAACGATGCAAGCAATGATGCGTGGTTTCTTTTTTTCATGGCTTGTCAGCGATATGTTTGCCTTACATACTCTTTCTGCCGTGCTGATAAGTAACTATAGGTAGGTTTGTTGAACGACTCGGAGGCCGTGACATTGCGGGCCATCATAGAAAAGGGGAAAAAAGGAGTTCTGTAATTACTGACGTTCAAAATGAAAGTAATGTCCCGCTATGCCACCGAAGATGATCATCCGGAAGCGTTGAGGGATGTTAACTGGTGTGTCAGGATTACTGAGAGTAGCACTGAGAGCCCACGAAGGACCCAGCCGCAAACAACTGGGAGGTTATTCCATGTCCATATTCACCATGCCACCACCCTCGAGCTGGTGACCTTGATGTACGAGGATGTGTACAAATATATCCGCCCAAGTGGCATACTGATCGGCGGCATATCGCAACACGATAAAAGGGAGAAAACGTTACAAGTGATGAGTAGCAAAAAATAATACACATGCTCAGCCTGTGCTCAGCTATGAACATTCGGCCTCTTTACTCTCATTATATTACACCATATTTTACAGCCTGACATCGAGGTTGATGTGCACTGACTTGACAGCAGTATGGCTGGAGTGGCACCTCAGTGAACCGACACACACAACGGAGAAGGGAAAAAGACGCACTTCCGCAGCCCATAATCGCCCATCTCCCTTCCAATACCACTCTGTTTGAAGCCACTGAATGGCGTACTCGAGTACGTCTGGTTCGTACAGTTGACCCACGCTGTCCCCGCCTTGAGTCGGTGGGCCGTCTTGACAGCCCGGTTCAGGTTCTGCGTGAACACAGCCGCAGCAAGACCGTATATGGTGTCGTTTGCCTGTCGAACCACATTGTCCTTGTCCTTAAATTTGACGACAACAGCAACGGGACCGAAAATTTCCTCTTGCACAATTTTCATGTCTGGGGAAGTGTTGGTAAAGATGGTAGGTTGGATAAAGTAACCCTCATTGCCATGACGTTCACCACCAGCCACGACCTTGGCACCAGCGTCCTTGCCAGACTGAATGTAACCCATGACACGCTATAAAATTCGAACAAACGAGATAAGAGGAATCAGAACGAGATGATGTATTGGCATCGAAACTACTAACGTTGAACTGGATCTCAGAGACTTGAGGACCTTGGAAGGTCTTGGGGTGGAATGGGTCCCCGACCTTGAGCGACAGAGCCTTCTCGGTGAAGCGCCCCAGGAACCCATCGTAGATACCCTCCTGGACGAAGATACGTGACCCGGCACAGTATACTTGGCCATGGTTCCAACTGCGGGTGGTGTCAGTCCCCTGACTCTGTTTAAGGCACATAGGGAAAACGAACAAGATACTAAATGCAGCCCAGCTCACGGCCTGATCTAGATCTGCATCGTCAAAGATGATGTTGGGACTCTTGCCACCCAGTTCCAGGGTCACATCCTTCAGGTTGCTCTTGGAGGATGCTTCTAGGATCTTGCGACCGACAAGAGTGGAACCAGTGAAGGCAATTTTCTCGATCTTCATGTGGTGAGAGATGGCATTGCCAACAGTGTTACCATAGCCAGTGAGAATGTTGACGATGCCAGGAGGGAAACCAGCCTCGTTGATGAGATGGGCAACACGGATTGCAGTCAAGGGCGTGAACTCAGAGGGCTTGAGAACAATTGTGTTTTCTGTTGCCAGTGTGGGCCCAATCTTCCAAGCTAACATGAGCACTAATATCTGTGTTGGTTCGTGGAACAGGTGGTCTACCCAACTCATGAGGGAAGTTCCAAGGAATGATTTGACTGACAACACCGATAGGCTTGTGGCGAGAGTATGTGAGTTTAGCTTCCGTTGTCTGCGCATGCTGAATAAGAACGTCCGCTTGACGGAGCTGGTGATGAAAGACACACCTTGTACCTGGCCGGTGATCTTGTCTGCCCAACCAGCATAGCAGCGTATACAGTCGATGGCAGAAGCCACATCGGCATTCCTTGCCCGATAGAATGTTTTACCTATGTGAATCAGTATACTAACAATGATTTATACACATGTAATAAGATTGCACCATTGTCGAATGCCTCGAGAGCGGCAAGTTCGTTTGCGTGGGCCTCTAACAAGCCGGAAAGTTTTCCAAGTAGAATGCTTCGCTGAGTGCCCAGCGTATTGAAACCCCAGATGGTATCAAAGGCCTTCTGGGCAGCATTGACGGTGGTGCCGACGTCCTTGGCTGTAGCTTCGGAGACAGAAGTGACAACCTTGCCAGTGGCTGATGAACATGGCTGCTGAAGCGCTGAACTGTGGCTCTGGGAAATGATCATCATACTCACCATCACGTCAGACAACCCAAAATGACCATCAGTGCCAAGAAGGTGACTAGCGTCAATACAGGGAGACGGTCCAGCTAAGTTGAGGGAGCAGACAAGGAGGACATATGGACAAGTGAGTAGAGCCCAAAAGTCGCGAGGAGTGTCCGGAGCACCACCAAAGCGGTGGGAACCGAGGTGAATGTGATGGGGAACGAGGCAGAAAGGATAGCAGAACACACACCAACTCAAAACGAGTCGCTCACTGAAGAGGGCATGCGTCCGCGAAATGATATGAGTACATGATGAGTAGCGCGCCTGTGACATCACATGTCCACGATAGTGCTTACTGCCCCGCAGTCTGTCATGCCGGTAGACCGAACTGCATGCCGCATACGCCCGTCATGTATCCATGGTAACTAACTCCCGCCCCAGGTCCAACCTCTTCCATTGTCACTCGCACATGTGTCTTCATCGCAGCCACGTCCCGTACTGCCGTCGACGTCACCCCTATACTCGTCTGTGCATGTTCCTCCTCGCACTGGCTGATCCACTCTTACCTATGTAGTCAACAGTGTTCCAGCATACCGCATCAGAGGGGCCTCACCCACCTTTGACGGCTCTGCGGGTGTCATATCAGGACCTGAATGCGGTTCGCCAGCTCGATGTCACCCGAGACAGCCTCAACGAGCCCGAGGCATGCCTCGAGGCCCTTTGCACCGACCTCACCACCAGGTACCTCGCCTGCTTTCCCTACAGCGGCTTCCACAATCAACGTGTCACGCTCGAAAACGCCATCACACTCGCCTGTTTCTTCAACCGCACCCTCAGCCCACCTCCCTGCCTCCCCGCCTCCACCCCAAAACGCTGGGCTACGCCTGTTCGAGCACACTTGCCCGGGTGCTCCGGCTCAGCGATAAGTAGTAGGGGAGAATCCATTGTGCGCGTATCCCGGCGATGTGCCACGGCCAGATGAGTGTGGGGATTATATAGCGTATACGCTCGTCCTGTGGGCGTGGCTGGTGGATTTGGGATCGATCAGGGCCCGGCAGGGACTCGTTCGTGCCTCGAATGGGACGGCGACATAGATAAAAGAATGGTTGGGCCCTGGACCCAACGAGACTCTTCCTGCCTGACACTGAGCTATATGAGTACCAGTTTATAGATACACGCCTGTGCCTGCGCGGGAGGGGATCAAGTTCCTCCACACCATTTCCATCGACATGCTCGCTGCCGCGCCCCAGTGGCCCATCCAGCTTGGAACGCTCCTTGATTCTTCATGGCTCCAACCCCGAAAAACCGAGAACCGACAGATACGGGAAGAAGTGGGACGCTGCATGGTGTTCGCAAATGCGACGTTAACACTCGCTTCCGAGAGAATCGGAAAGGTACTTGGGGGAACGTATGTGGGTGCGCATGTGCATGTAGGAGACGGTCGATTTCAAGAGGGGGCACATGCGAACATGAGGCTCGTTTGGTAGAAGCTGGTGCATGATATTCTAGGACTGGACACGGAGGCGACATTGGAGCCTGAAAGGAACGTTTTGACGAGGATGGGAGAGGTGATGGCGACGAATGGCGACGGAAAGGACGACAGGGTAGACGTGAGTGACATGCTAGAACCATTTGAGATATCGCCAGACATACCTAGTCTACAAGTGCCTTATTCCCCACTCCTCCTGCCACTCCTTCCCCGAAGCTGCTCTGCCGCAACTGAATGCACACGGCGCCGAGCCTCCGCTGCCTCAATGTGCCCCTGCTCATCGCGACAGATGCACCAGGTGGCCTAGATGGTCCGCTACTGGGGCCGCTGCTACATGCATTTCCATGCGTTTGGCGCAGACGGTCCATCTCGATCGGCTTCGGAACAGGTATGATGGGGTGGGTTTAGGGGAGCACCTGGCCCCGATCGTGGATGCGTTGGTGATGGGCAGGGCATGGGCCATGGTGGGGATGGAAGGGAGCACGTTTAGTTGGTATGTAGAGGACTGTGCAAAGGGGACGATTGGTTGTCGAGATGTGGTGAGACTCTTAGTTTATTTGTGTCTAGAACCTGTGTCGATCTGAGTTTGAAATGCCGTCGGTGGCATGTGCTGACTCCTCGCCATAGGCCTTGGTGTTCATTAGGGTGTGTTTTACATCGAACACATGTGCATAAAAAAAACATTCCACACTCTGTAAGACACCGACATTCAATCAGGAATGACAATATGCCCACATTTCACACACGCAACATCGGCCTGATCTTTGTAGCTCCGCATGAATGTTATATGGCTTGCACGTGATGTGTTCGGACCACCGAACCGTCCGCATGGCTCGGAAAATTCAACTCACGGGTGTCCGCTCGAAATCTGTGCTGAAATTGACCTCCAAATCGACTCCAAATCAATCATCCAAATATATTTTGAACCCCCCTATTAACTGGTCACAAGCAGACTCTCTGAGTAATTCAGCTCATTTATTCTTGCAGGAAGTCTTGTTCATCCTCCAGCTCTTAGCAAGCATCAACTTGCTGTAGCAAATTCACAAGAAAGTGTGCATTAACATTGCCAGCACTTCTTTCCAGGGAGGGGTGATTGCTCAACTGGGTAGGTGTGAGAAAGTTAGTGCGGGATCCCGCACTAACTTTCTCACACCCACAATTGGGTTAAAGGCAGCGAGCGGCTTGGCCCGAGCACTGGGAATGGATGGCCCAAGGAACATCCATCATATATAAAACGTAGACCATCAGATAATAATAAACTGGAAAGCTTGTTTCCTCTCACCGCCATTTCTCCATCCCCATATCATGTATGTGATGTTGTGTAGATTCATCTGGCTGGTCAGCTCACTATCAAATAGCTATGATGAGCTCCCGCGAGTCATTATCAACTGTGTCGGTAACTAGTTCCTCTGACACGTTTGGTGTCAAAGGAAGGGAACTCTCAGGTCGGTATTGTATATAATTCAGTGCCTGTTTTATTTACCAATGTATCACCCCAAGACATAGCCATTGCCAAGGTGGCCTTGGCGGACCTGGACAAGCGAACTGCTATTTTAGAAAAGGGAGCTGGTAAGCGAGAGGATGATGTTGAACAACTCAGGGCCAGGGTGAGCGCTCTTCAAAGCACTCTGGTAACCCAGCGTGCGGGAGAACGCCAGTCTATCAATCAATTGGTAGACATCGCCCGCCAGGAATTGCTGAACATGGAAGAGAGATTATCCAACCGTGTCACAAACATGGAAATACGATTGGATCAGCGTCTGGAGACCATGGAGAATGCCATTGATCGTATGGAGAGGTCTCAAGTTGGATTCATCGACCGCATAATGAATGCCATACGTCCAGGTAGTTCCAAGTAAACTACAATCATTTTAGAGATGTCACTATGCACATATGTATTACCACTGTCGCTTTCCTTGTAACAGGTGCCCCTCTATGGAATGCTGGACAACTGCGCTCACTCAGATCACATCACGTGCACTCCGAAATGATCCGAGTGAGCGCGGCAGTCCTGCCATGCCGGGAGGGGTACTGGGACTTATCGGACTTTGAAATGGACTTATGGGACTTACCTTGTACGGTAGGTATTTTCCACACACGCCACTGCCACTACGTCACGTGCCACCTGCGT
>JBBPMH010000205.1:0-44653 GCA_038090235.1 Pulveroboletus ravenelii | reverse complement strand
ATGAGTAAGAGTACGAATGGCGAAAGGAGCGCAATGACTAAGGGTGGAGCTACGAGTCCGATACGAGAGAATCGGACGAGGAGAGTAATGTTCAATGACTAAGAGAGAAACGAAATGGAAACAATAGGAGGAAACAAATGAAACGTAACAGGAAGGAGTCGTTCATAAAACGTTGGAAGGTGGCTGGTGAGTTGGTAAGTCCGAAGAACATTATGGTTGGTTCGAAAAGTCCTTTGTGCATGACGAAGGCAGCTTTCCAACAGTCGGATTCTTTAATTCGAACGTTGTTATATCCCCAACGGACGTCGAATTTGGTGAAGACTTTTGCGCCCTGCAGGCGGTCTACGAGATCTGAGATGAGCAGTAAGGGGTAGGTATCGCGGACCGTATGTTGGTTCAGGTATCGGTAGTCTTGGCAGGGACGAAGTTTTCTGTCTTTCTTTTTGACGAAAAAGAAAGGGGACGATTGGGGTGACTTTGACGGGCAGATCTTTCCTGAACGGAGGTTTTCTTCCAGGAATTCCTCCGTAGCTTTCTTTTCCTCCTTGGTAAGAGAGTAAAGCTTGGCGGACTTCGGTTTGAAGGTTTCGTCTAGCTCAATGGAGTGGTCGCAGGGTCAGGTCAGAGGGACATGGTCGGCTGACTCCTTGGCGAATACTGATGCGAAGTCGGCGAAATCCGGGGGGAGTACAGTAGTCTTCTTTTCCGGGAGGGCATGGATGGCTAGGTCGGTGGCCGTGGTCAGTTTTCGGACCATTTCTGCCTCCTCCCAAGCCTTCCATTCGGAGTGAGTAGGGAACCTTCCTCCCTTGTCATAATTCAGATAGACGTAGAGGTCTTCGTCCCACTTTTCATCAGTGTCGATGTGTCGGATATGATGGGAGTTGGGACGAGGTGTTTTTTGAGCGGCATGTTCCATAAGCCATTTGTCCAACATTGGGTTGGTCATCCCTTGGGGGGAACCTCTCGGTCCAGTTTTTGGTAGAGATTCCGAGACGGGGAGGGAAAGCGTATAGGTTGGCCAATCGATGGCAGGGTTAGCTTTCTTGAGCCAAGTCATTCCTAGTATGACCGGAGTGTCTCCAAGGTGCATTACGCTGAATTCCTCGGAGTAACGGAGGTCAGCTAGACAGAAGTCTAGGGTAATGGTGAATTTTATTTCGCCACAGCGATTGGGGGTCGAATCGGCGTTTCGTACAGGGATAGGTTGAGGAAGTCGGGTCATAGGGAGTCGGTGTTTCTTTGCGAACTCCCAGTCTATGCAGGAGCAACTTGCTCCGGAGTCGAGGACTGCGCGGGTTCTAACGTCTTTTGTTTTTGGTGCAAGAACAAGAGGGAGAACGATGGCCTTTGATTTTCTTGCTACCAATACATGAGAGTTAGGAGAAGTCTGCATTAGGGGAACTTCTCCTTTCAAAAAGACGAATCCCATTTTCCGAATGTCACTCTTTTTACGTCCTCCCCTTTCTCCTCTTCTTCGTCTTCAATTTCTTGAAGTTTGGGGGGGTCGTTGGTTTTTACCCTTTTTACTTGTCGGGCTTGGGGGGTGCCTTTGTTGCTAGAGAAGGTTGGGCATTTGTTGGACGTATGTCCTGGTTGGCGGCAGCGGAAACAGAGTTTCTTTTCAAAGCATTGTTTCCTTTCGGCGGGGGTTAGCTTGCCTATTCGGATAATGTCTACATCCATGGCGTCTGGGTCTTTGGTGGTGGTGGCAGTTGTCTTTCCCTGAGCCTGGGAGAAGTAGGTGAATTTGGTTCGGCTACCATGGTTGAATGCTTCGGCTCGCTCCCAGTGGGTGACAAAGTGGACTGCTTTGGTGTACCAGGATTCTATTTTCTCCGGAATGAAATCTATGGTGAAAATCCATTGGCGGACGGTTTCTGGGAGTCCTTCCGCAAAGAAGGCGATGAGGACATCTTCTTCAGTTACTCCGCTGACGGCTACTTGGTTTTTGAACTCGGCGATGTAGGCGTTGATGTCTTCAATTTTCCGAACTCTGGTACGCGCCAGCCAGTGAATGGCTTGGGCTTTGGTGTCTTCGTGTTCGAACGTGGCTTTAAAATTAACGACGAACTCTACCCAGGTCCCGAATTTTCCATTGGCTAAGACTTTGGTTCGGAACGTGTTAGCCCAGGTTGAGGCTGATCCCTTGGTCATGAAGGAGAGGGCGAAGGCGATTCGCTTATCGTCATTGTTGTAAATTTCCTTGTTGATCATCAGGTAGATATCTACAGAGTTGAGCCATGGGATTGCTTTTGTGTAGGTCCCATCGAAGTCGTCGGGTTTAGAGAGACGCAGTTCGGTAGGTTTGTTCGACATGGGGGATGGGGGACGAGAGAACGGAGGTGGGGTTGGTGGTCTGCGAGGTGGTTGGTTTCGTCTGGCACGCCACTCGTCTCTTTGTCGTCGTAGTTCCTCGGTTTCTAGGTGAGGGTAGACCGGTCGTTGGGTGGTTGGGGTTGGGGATGGAGGAGTTGGTTCTCGGGGGAGGGAGAGTCCTGCCGAAAATCTTTGGGCAAGTTCGGTGTCCTCCTGTTGTTCAGCAACAGAGGAGATGGGTACGTCAGGGGATGGTGAACGTTGTTCTTCATTTGGTTGCGGGTCAGGGTCGGAGTTGTCAGTATCCCTGGTGGTTTCTCGGGCAGGTCCGAGGAGGTTATCGAAGAATGAAGTTTGGCGAGGTTGGGGTGCTCGTAGCGATTGGGGTTGTCGCGACGACGAGGGGTGTTGGGGTGGGCGGTTGGAGGAAATGTTGGCGGCTTAGGTGGTGCTAGCCACGACTGTGGAACTTAGACCTTTTGTTACACTTGATCCCGAAAGGTCAAGCGTGGACTTGGCTTTAAGGGTCGAGGACGAGAGGAGCTGTTATCTAGCAGCTACAGTGGGATGAGGACGAGAAACGTAGCCTGCAACCAGCAGGGTCAAGGGTTCATCCGGCAACTAGCCGACGAAGGTTCAAGGTCGAGGATCTTGCCTAGCGACTTGCTAGCAAGGAGATGAGGGTAAGAGCTGAGCGCTCAGTCAAGTGTTGAGTGGAGACACGTAGAGGAGAGAACAATGTAGATTGCCGAGTAGGTCTAAGTTAAGTTTGACTAGTAGACCTATGAGGGTTTTTATAGTACATTGGAAAACAACAATGTAAAATGCAAACAATGAAGAAACAACAGGGATTGGTAAACATATGAGTAAACCAACAAATGGCAAAAGGAACTCGATGACTGATGGAGGAACTACAAGCCCGATACGAGAGAATCGGACGAGGAGACTAATGTTCGATGACTAACGGTGGAAGTGGAGCGGGGACAAAGGGAAAACAAATAGAAACGGAAATGAAACGTAACACCTGTTGCATGAGCACATTGGGATGCACGATGGATGGGAGGGTGGACACACCTTGCCCCATGGTGTCCTTGGTGTTAAGCCATCTGCTGTGGCCAATGCTCCTGCATGCAGTGGTGGCATTGAGTCTTGTGGCAATGGGATCAAGGGGGGGAGCACTGGTGGTGGGCATGTAGCAATGGCCTGGGATGATAAACATGCTGCTTATGCAATGTTAGCCAAAACAGGAATGGAGGAAGCATTAGAGCTGCTTACCTTGGATAAAGCATGTTCATGACCCAATTGGTTACGTTGGGATGAGGCTGTGCACATGGAGATGAATAGCCTCAAGGCCACATGCACCTAGAACATCATTGATCGGCCACCAAAAGGGACCAACGTGATCAATTGTAAGTGGGTATTTCACATCAAGAAGAATGCAGCAGGCAAAATTGATAAGTACAAAGCCCGGCTGGTTATGCGTGGTTTTACCCAAGTCCACAACATCAACTACTATGAAACCTACACCCCCATTGCCTGTCTCACATCACTTTGACTAATCCTTGCTATAGCTGCTCAATATGACTGGGAAATCAATGTTTTTAACTTCCAAAACACCTTCCTCAATGGCAAACTCAATGAAAATGAAGTGATATTCATGGAATTGCCTCCTGGCTACAATAAACAAGGGCACAATGTAGTTTCATGACTCAGAGTTGCACTGTATGGATCTAAACAGGGGGCACTTAAATGGTACAAACGTTTACATGCTGAGCTGGAGGAGCTCAGCTTCTGGTGCACAGACACCGATTGGGGTGTTTTTGTTGCCCGGATTGGTGTGCATCTACTTATCCTTGCCTCTCATGTTGATAACTGCACTGTAACTGGCAGCTCGAAAGAGCTCATTAGTGCATTCAAGAGTGAAATTGGTCATTGATTCAAAATCATGGACCTTGGACTGATCCACTGGTTACTCAGAATGAAAATAACTCATGACCATGAGGCTCAGACTATAGTGCTCTTGCAGGAACCTTATATTTCTGCAATACTAATGAAATATAATTTCACTGATGCTAAGCCACTGTCCATTTCAATGGACCCGAATCTCCAACTCTCTTGGAACCAGTCATCACAGTCCACTGTTGAAGTGGCCAAGATGTGTCAGGTTCCCTACCATGCCGCACTTGGTTCACTTATGTACCTGGCAGTCGGTACTCGGCCAGATATATGTAGCATTTGTGGTCTCATCTCTTGTGTAGTTCATGGAGAACCCTGGGTGGGTGAATTGGGAAGTGCTCAAAAGAGTTTACTGCTACCTTGTTGGTATGAAGGGTTGGCAACTAACCTACAGCACTCAGACAAGTAGTTTGGTAGGCTACACTGATGCTGACAAAGCATCACAGGAATATCATCATGCTATTACTGGCTTTGCATTCCTTGTTGACAGTGGTACTATCCTCTGGGGTTCACATAAGCAGGAGCTGATTACTCTCTCTACTACTGAGGCTGAGTATGTTGCAGCCACTCATGCTGCAAAGGAGACCATTTGGCTTTACTGGCTGATTGGTGAAGTCTTCAGGCTGCTTGAAAATCCAACAACTCTTTATGGTGACAACCAATCTGCTATCACATTGACTAAGGAGAGAAATTACCATGCATATACCAAGCACATAAATATTTGGTATCATTTTATTCATTTCGCCATTTCTGCTGGTTCTCTTTGTTTTCTTTATTATCCTACTAGTGATATGGTTGCTGACACTCTTACGAAAGCTTTACCCTCCATGAAAGCCAAGCATTTCACTGTTGAGCTAGGGCTTCATGCTTGAGGGGGAGTGTTGTTGTTATTAGTGTGTGCTGTGCACTTTGCTTATGTAATTGTACCTTTTTTTTTTTTTGTAATCACATTTATTGTCCTTTGGGGCTCTGCCCCTTGGTAGACATTTACATCCTTTCATGTACTATGTGTTTGGTGTGCATCCTATCTGCAATTCTGCTCTCCTTCATCTCCCTCTCCCATAATAAAGGGGGCTAGGTGGCTTGCGCGAGGCCGGGGGGGGCAACTGTGTGGTGCCGGGGGCATGGGAGTGTCTTTTGGGTTCTCATAGCTGGCGGGGGTGGGCTGCCACTTGTGGTGGTGGTGTCAAGTCTCCATGTGTCCTGTGAAAACGTCCCATTGAGTGAATGTATCGCAGCACGTCTGCCAGGCATGAGATGTCACTTAGCAGGTTGCGTATCCTTGTAGCTTTCTGTCCAAGTTTTCTTCTGAGACGGTGTCGCTCGATGGCGTGAGCCAGGCAGTCTAACAGGTAATGTAGAATGGTTTCTCGGCTATGGTTGCATCTGGGGCATTGGGGGCTGGGCGCTTTGCCAATGCAGTGGAGGTGGCTGTTGAGGCCGACGTGCTCACTGCAGAGTTGGAAGATGATGGATGTGTGACATTTTGGGATGCCGTCTATTAGTTTGAGGAATGCATCTGATGGGAGGGAAGAGTTGGTTACGTGAGCTAGGCCTCTGCATGGAGAGGAAAGGAACATGGTCTTATTCAAGATCTTTAGCTCTTTGTTGAATGTTTGTTTTTGTGCCAATTTGCTGGTTGGGAGTGTGTGGGGGATACCACATGAGATTCAAAGTGGACGGGGGAGCAGGTGCAGTTCACTGCTGTCTCCTTGTGCCGCTTTTTTAGCTTCTTCGTCTGCTTCTTTATTGCCTGGGATGCCCATGTGGCCTGGGGTCCAGCGAACCCATAGGTTGTGTATGTTGTGGTGGATGAGAGTGGGGCGGAGTAGGTCATGGAACATATCCATTAGGTAGTGACCCGGGCTGGATTTGAAGGCGCTGGTTGACTGGATGGCCACTTTGTTGTCCAGGCCCAATGACACAGATTTGATCTCACAGTGTTCGTGTCGCAATAGTTCGGTGGCCAGTAGCATGCCTATGATTTCTCTCTCGTAGACCATGTGTTCCTCGGCCGGGCCCAGGTAGTAACGTAGGCTTTGGAGTTTCCTACCTTTTATCCTTAAAACCGCTGTGCTGCTGATTCCTCCTTTGAAGCCCGATCCATCTGAGTATAGGCAGGCATCTTCTTCTATCTCGGCCTGGATATCCTGTGCAATAGCCAGGTCCTTGTCGAATGTTGCGTCCGTTGTTGTGTCAGGAGTCCATTTTGGGTTGTGACAAATCGGAGTGATGGTTTCCATCTTTTTTGGGTCGATCTTGAATTCGTCAAGAAGGATGTGAAGGGGAGATTTGTGACGTTTGTGGTTTCTGTGGGCGGCTCCAACAGCTTTGTTGAGTGGGTTCAAGCTTGCCAGGGTCGCAAGGCATAGAGTGGCTCAGTGGCAGAATTGACAGATGTGGAGTGCGATGGGGTAGAGGTTACTGTGGGCATTGAGGGTGTCGGTGGCCATGGTTCTTGTTCCCCCTGTGATGAGTATGGTGGCTGTCCTTTGGACACGCTCCATGCACTTTCCAATCCCTCTTGCACCCCAGCCATTGTCTTTGTTCCCTGTGCCCCTTTTTGCCAGCCCTGCAGCCTAGACCTCTGCAGCATAAAGCATTTTAGGGATTGCCACTCCATCGTATAGCTTTTTCATCATTTTGCCCTGGACTCCCTTTGACATTTTTGATAGACGGCCACATGTGAGAACGTATTTGAGTCCTTTAGCCATGGCGTATGCCACGTGCTCTTTGAATCTCAGCTCCTGGTCAATTAGCACACCTAGAAATTTGTGGACTTTGGATGGGCGAATCATGTGGGAGTCAATTGTGATGTGGGGGCAAGTTAGTGGGGCGCTGGTTCCTCTGGTTGGGGGGTTGGCAGTGGTGACATTGACAGCTGTGGGGGGTTGTTGTTGGCGACGGGTGATTCCCAGTAAAGCGGTTTTATCCAGCTCGAATTTGCAGTGATGGGTCTTGCTCCATTCGATAGCTCCTCCAGGTCCTTCCATCATTCCCTTAAGTTTGTCATGCGTGTCTTCCCAAGAGGTTCCTCTGGCCAGAAGGGCTATGTCGTCAATGAAGCCCAAAATGGATTTGTCCCTTCCGCTTGCGTTGCCACTTATGAGGTCAGAGTTGTAGAAAAGGAAGGCGATGGGGGAAATGGGGCACCCTTGGTCGAGACCTGTTGGTATGTTGAACCATGTGGATTTAAAGTCGTCGAAACTTAGCATAGTGGTTCTATTCACCAGTCTCCTTTCATACCAATTGATGTATTCGGATGGGATCCCCTTGCAGCACATGTCGTGCAGGAGTTGAGGTATTACAACACTTGGGAATGCGGCCTTGACATCGAGGAAGAGAACTGTGGGGTATTTTTCGGTCGGGTGTGCCCATGAGTCGTAGCAGAACTTGGTGAGTAGTTGGAGTGAGTCTGTCGTAGTTCTACCCGGGCGGCCTCCGAAATGGGTGGGTGGGAGGAGGGAGTGGTTCTCAACTAGGTAGGCTAGGTCATCAGCAACGCAAGCTGAGAGAATCTTAGCCATGGTGTCAAGCAACGCAATTGGCCTGTATATCTTTGGGGTCGTGTAATCCAGGTGGCCCGGTTTCTTCAGGACTATGGTCAACGACTTTTTCCATTGTTCAGGGTAGTGTTTGAGGTTGAAGGATGCCCTGAATATGGGGCCGAGGTGTGGCGTCAGCAAGGGGCGGCAATTGGTGAAGACGCTGTTTCCAACACCATTCGGGCCTGCCACTTTGAAAAGCACGATCTTGGTGATTGCCCTGTCTATTTGGTCGTTAGTGATGTTCATGAATGGGCAGACTGGAGGGGGGTAGACTGTGTCAACATGTGAGGTGACATTTTGTGGGAGTTGCTTAAAGAAGGTCTTGTATAAGATGTCGAATTGTACCTTTATCTTTCAGACTTCACTTCATATACCTCAGTTAACTCTGACAGTCACTGAGAGTGAGCCACTTTCTTTGTACTGTACACAGTTCTCTGACTGCTACCTAGATATTCTTACAGGTAGCTACTAATATGATCTAGTTGACTCTGACAGTCACTGAGGATATTCTTACAGATCTAAGCTAAGGAGTAGCTATCTATGAGGCAGGTTTATATACTGTTGTCAAGATCATATCTCCAAGAGCAACTCCAAAACTCTGGAGTTCAGACAGGGCTTTGGCTTTACCATATGTGATGTGCCTTGTCACAAGTCCAGTGCCCTGAATTTACAAGGGATTGGGCAAGAGGTCAGAGGGACCTTGTTGCAAGCAACAGAGATCAGCAGAGGGTCAGAGAAGAGCCATCAAGGCTCAAGCAGAGGATCAGAGAGGAATGGAGAAATCTTAGTTAATATTTGAACTGAGATATCTACAACATAGTACCAAGTCTTATATATGGAGGAGGAGCACTGGTATAGAAACCGGTAACTCGGAGCCAGAGCCAAAGTAGTAACAATGGAGCTGTGCTCCTAAGCAGAACACAGGATCAGTGTTAAGAACGGACTCCGAGGGTAACTCCGGAACTCTGGAGTTCGGACAGGGCTTCAGCTTCACCATATGTGGTGCGCCTCTGTCACAAGTCCAGTTGCCCTGAATTTATGGGGGGTCGGGCGAAGGGTCAAAGGGGACCTTGTTGCAAGCAACAGAGGTCAGCGAAGGGATCAGAGGAGAGCCGTTAAGGCTCAAGCAGAGGGTCAGAGGAGACTGGGGGTGTCTTAGTCGATATTCGAACTGAACTATCTACAACATGGTACGGAGTCTTATATACGGAGGGGAGCACTGGTACGGAGACCAGTAACTCGGAGCTGGAGGCGGAGTAGTTACAACGGAGCTGTGCTCCTAAGCGGAGCACAGGATCGGAGGGGCTATGGAGGAAACGGGCGGTGTACAAGGTAAGCGAGAAATGGAATGTAAGTAGGAATTACTAAGTATAAGGTCTGGAGGGTCTAGGGTGCGCGCTCATCGAGAACACACCGGAGTTCGAGGAAATGGGGCCGGAGTTGAATCCGGAGTTAGGAGTTGCGCGGGATATGACAATCAGAGAGGCTATGAAAGAGATAAGCAGTATACAAGGTTAAGCAAAGAATGGAATGTAAGTATAGTAAGAAGGAATTATCTAAGTACAGGGTCCAGAGAGTCTAGAATGTGTGCTCATCAAGAACACACCAGATTTTGAGGAAACAGGGCCAGAGTTGGATCCAGAGGTCAGAGTTATGTATATGGGATATGACACTATGTAACACTATCAAGAGAGGTTTGGGAGTTTTGAAAAAGGATTGACGTGAAACAGGGCAAGATAGAGGCTGAAGAATATCAAAGATTGATAGAAAGCATGTCTAAAAGACTAGAGGCAGTGATAAAGGCAAAGAGAGGGCATACAAAGTACTAAAATTACAGAATAGAAATGTTGCTCAAATAAGTGTCCCAATGACATATCATTTTGAAATTGTTATATCTCAGTGCCATGTCAACCAAATCACATGACTAAGGGCTCATCTTCAGGGCCAGAGTTAGAGCTGTTGATGACCCTGCAAGGGTCAGAGCTAATACATTTTGGTTCTCTTGCAAATGTCAAGTCTTTCCAAAATGACCCAACATTGGGACACTTATTTGAGCCACTGTATCACCAAAGTTGGTAAAGAACTGACCAAAAACAACTTTATTCATCTTGCCTGTCATGGGATCCCAGATCAGAAGCATCTTTTCAAGTCTGGATTTGCTTTAAGTGATGGATGGTTGAAGGTTGAACATATCATAGGATATGACTTGCAGAACACCCAGTTGCCTATCTCATCAGTCAATTAACAAATGTCTTTGTGAACTTATTTGAGCTTATCTTAACTTATTTCAACTTATCAAGCTTATTTAATCATCTCATGAGCCAAATAAGTTCAAATAAGATGTTTGCTAATTTACTGATGCTGTCTACTTGTCATATGACTGTTGGAGACAAGGAAAGTCTGGACAAGGCCATCCATCTTGCTACAGTGATGTAATTTTCTGGATTTCATTCAGTGATTGAAATGATGTGGGCCATGGATGATGCTGTTGTTGCATGTGCCTTTTTGGGCCCATTTTTGGGCAACAGTGCCACCTTACATAAGTATAGTACATATTCCTCTTGACTACTTTCTACACATTCTGGGCTACTGTTGTAGTCTCTAGACTACTCCTTCACATACTGCAACAAAAGATGCACACATGAACAAAATCATGTCAAGGTTTTACAACAATATGATGGATGGGTCTGGATGTCTTGATCACACCTAGTCAGCTGTGGCATTGTACAAGACAATGAAGAGTTTTTACTCAAACAAGTACCTTTGAAACAACAGATCCTCTCTAATTTCTGTGTTCATGACTATATATACCCTCATGTTTTCCAAGCAATTTACAACAATCTGTTCACAAAGGGGTCATGTACATATCTGGTATACAGGCAAATATATCATGTCTTGCAGTGAGTGACATTTTGTAAGGGAATCAGCCTAGTGATACTGCGGGCCCAAAGCTTCTATGATCGCTGTATTAGAGGCACCGACATTCGAACATCAAAAGGAGTAACCCCAAGGGTGACAACTAACACTGTAAGACAACATCTCTCTACCGACGACCTGTGCTCGCCAAGAGCAGGCCGATGTCTTGGGTATATTATGCATCTGTGTTCATAAACATGAAGATCGGCTGTCCCCGATGTACATGTCACCACAGGCCCATGCACAGGGTTGTCTGGAATACCAGAGTAGAAAGCGGGATCTTCCCTCCAGTGGAGCTGGCTTGATCGTGTGATTCATTTCAAAAATCCAATGCCTACACCTCTCCGAAATTAATGATGGTCCAAGGTGCCACTTCTTTTGCCCTCCTCAGGCGGCGACTCCGCAGTCTCTATGAGGTAAGTGAGGGGATGGGCCATGCCATTGCTCGGGTGAACAAAAACGATGGAACTGCATGCGCCGTCTCCGCGAGTGCTGTCGTCATTTGACGAGGGCAAACCAGCCCGCACTAGACAATGGGGAAATAAAGTCAGATAGCCTTTGCATAAACAGAGCACGAACCGATGATGAGGTTGAATGCGATCCCCATGACGGGAAGCACTGCGTCTGTCATGATCTATTGATGAAATCCTAGTGGGGACAACTACTATAGGACCTAGGAAGAGTGGAACGAACCATGGATGTATTGTTTCGGCATGCATAGGTCTGATAACGAAATGGTTTATCAGAAGGGTGAGGCAACGTGTAAACGATGACATATGCATACCAAGAGGAGGGCAAGCACGGATGAACTGTACAATGCCCCGCTCTCCATAAAAATGATGATGATTGGCCAAAGGCTGGTGCCGACGATAAACAGAGCGCTCTGGGTGTTGATTCGCCAAATTCGGATAATAATGAGTACATTCACGAGGATGTTCTGAACCAGGTTGAAACTGAGGAACGCGTAGACCCAAAGACTGAGTTTATCTGTATATGTCATCACGACAGGACTGCTTAGTACGGATATCAGACCGATTGCGGTCGCTTACAGAGGTGCAGTAGTTAGCAGGGCGGGTACAACTAATTGAAAGCCTTGGCCTACCTGAACTTCCCATCAATAATGCCAAGGGTACCAGACAAGGTTGAAGGCGACGGTCCCAGACGACATAAAGTCGGTACATCTGGAAATCCTCAATAATACAACAGAACGACATACAAGCCACGCTCACAAGCAAAATATCCCCGAGGACACCTGTTACTACCCAAAGTACCGAACTGGACAATTCCCGCCTGCAGACACAATTTATTATTGGAGGTAAGCTTCACGTGGAATTATACATACCAGTCATCCAGCCGGGTCAAGAACAAAAGGGGTCCATCGGGGGTACCACCGTTTGCTATAAAGGCTGTATATATTCGGTTCCAGCGGATCCCGTAGCTATAAAAGACGAGATCATTAGCTTGGTGAAGTTCTCCACAAGTAACGGATGTCGACCAAGTAGTAATCAGAACGAATTGCAAGATTGTTCCCCCGAGAATTATAAGATTTACCCGGCCACCCGGCTTCCTGTAGAATAGCACATAGAGACTGCCCAGGAAGAAAACGAAATAGGCACCTTCAGAAAACCTGATGAATAAATAGCAAACCAACATCTGCATGGAAGAACTCACCATAGAACAAAGAAAATGTGATAAGCCCAGTCAAGAAAGCCGTGGTTACATCAATATTGGGGGGCATTGCAAATCACGCAGTAGAGCTGGGATGGGGATAGAGTTGAAATCACCGTCGTGTTGGACTGTTGCCCACCACACGGTATAAAGGGCGTGCACCAGCGACAGCAAGCACGGAAAACACGGAGCTAAATAAAACCCTCTATTCTTGAATGAGGGGAGAAATAGAGAAAATATAGTCGATGCTTACCATGTATTTCAGGTAGCCGATCATCATCCCACGGAACAATTTTCCGTCGTGTATGTCTCAGGGAGGCGGCGGTAAAAAGTCACGAAACCGCGGGAATGGCGGATAGCGCTCACATGGTTCCCAGCGTGGGGAGTCAGTGCGGCTGAATGGCCGTCATTCACGTAGCGTTTCTGGACCGGTAACTGCCGCGGCAATGGCCAACTAGGCTTGATAGTATAAGTGCTGATAAGACTGCAAAAGTTCACGTTTGATCGTGTAAATTCATGCTGCCAACGTTTGTGAGTGGGGGTGGAACTTCGGCCATGACCGATGGTGTGCACCTGTCGGCACCTGGCCGTTCAAGTACTATAACACCCGGATCAGCTCGCTTTGGAAGAGCTGAAGTCGATGCCCGCATCGAGCTAACTGTGGATGTTGAATATGAATATTGAATCAGTATATGTAGTTGCGGACAGCAGAAAGTGACAGGTAGTTGAAACGATTATCTATGAGAGCATCATCGTGAGAGTTTAACAGATTGTGACGTTGAGCTGACCCACGTCCGTCCCCATCTGCTTGTAGTATTTGTTATCAGTCTTAACCAGAAAACGGCAATGATATCAGGGACGGTGGTCGGTTCTCGTTGTCTGGTTGTCTCAAAGTCAGGCGAATCAAACTCTCCCACCTGTCTATCCTTGGACTCCCGCTTCTGGACGACACTAGGCTGCAACTGGCGAGGCATGGGCAGCTGGACGAATGGAAAAAGCAGGTGGGCCCGATCTACACGTTGAATTCATTAGTTGGCATTTGTCATCGTCGTGGCAAACACAACCCGTTGGCATTGGACAGCATGATAAGCATCTGGTTTATCTCGGCGTGATTAGATAGTATGGTAGGCCCAAATTTACCTTTAGGCGAGAAATGTCGCTCAGATGTGCCTCTGTGGGCAAGTGAATATGGACAAGTGACTCGCACGGCTGCATCTCCACGTCGGGAAGTCGCGGAAATATCCGTGTAGTGTACACGATGCATTTCATTACCATCATATGTAGTCTCCTCCGTGTACAAGCACGCGAAGCACTTCTCGTCCGCGACCATGCGTCGAGCATCTGCATCCACTAAGTATTTGGAGGACAGTGACAGTGACTCCGTCTATGGGAATATCAATATCTCGTCCAAATTTTCGTCGCCCAAAATCTTCGGAGGTGGTCACCAGACCGACTCTCACTCCAGGCGGAGGGGTCATTGACCTACTTTCAGCACTCAACCATGTACCTGCCTCCCAGCTTGGCACCGTTTAAATAGTCGGGTTCTACCGGTCTGTGCAGAGGACGAACAGATTGACCCATGTATAGATACATACACATGGTTAACGTAGCCACCACACGTAAGGTGAGTCCTCCCACTCAGGGCTCTGTACTTTTCTGAAGCACTGAACCGACTCAAACTTATTGCAGCTCGTGTCCGATGATCCTTCAAGGCTCAACTTTTGCGTCGTGCTGGATGATGTAAAAGAGCCCGGAAATTTCAGACGAAGACGTTGCCTGGATCGGGGGTATGATGTTGCAAGTACGGCCTCGTTCTGGGTACCCATCACACGTTGACGAGCGGATCCCCAGCCTCGGGGGCGCCGAAACAGTACGACGGGTCTTGTCGCCAAATTTGCAGGTGCTCGTTCTGAAGAGCTCTACGACACTGTACGGCTTCAATTTTGCCATGATACTCCACCCCAACGTCGGTCGCAGAACCCAAGAGGAACCGGATACTCGGGTCGGAGACCAGCCCCCGACGTTTGGTGACCGTGATCGTCTGCCGTATGAAACGATCGTAAAGGAAGTTTTGCGGTAAATATCTCTTCACCATCGTACGTTCTTAATTCAGATGGTCGTGGACTCGTGGCTATTGGCGCACCGCACGTAGCGACAGGCGAGGTGAGGATAATGACCGGGCTACGGAAACTTGGTGCCGCTGCCACCTGTTTAACAAGGCTTTACCTCCCGAGGTTACACCTCCCCGGAGGGCCCTGTGATCCGGAACAACCTACGGTTGGTCATTCCGACAGCCGCTGCAAAACTCTCATTGCAACTCAGCGCGTATGATCCTGACTTCTTTGATGCAAACGCTTTCATACCCGACTGATTCTTGAAATAAGAGTCGAGACTACGACAGGCGAACGTGCGGGATGACGATCTGTCCTTTGGATACGGTCGGCGAATTTGACCAGGCACTCGATAGCTACGGTAGCGAGATCACAGGGGAGACCGTTCGTGTCAAGCCATTTTAGACTCACCCTCCAAAGTGGATGCGTTCTCCATTAGTTTCGTGATCTATTATAGTGTTTGTCGCCCGCCGCTTCCTCTACTGGGACGTTGAACCGATTGTACTCAGGATTATCATCTGCGATGACTTCTAAAAATTACATGCCGCTTTGCATCGTTCTCATAGTTGACATGACATCTCGTGACAGACATCCTTCCATCATCCTTCCCCGTACGAGCGTGGACCTATGCGATCTGTGATAAGACCACATTTGAAGCAGTCATCTTGATATCGGTAGGCTCGTTTTCAACAGCAAGAAGCTCGACCTTGTCGTCTTGTACGATCATCACATAACGCTGTCAGGACGACCAGACATCAGTGCATACCCAGTTTAGCGACTCAATGGAGAGGAACCAAAAGAAGGTGAAAAACGAGACCCGAGTATGCATAAAAACGTTGAAAGTTTAGATATTCCGCATGCATACCTTTGAACGCGGGGACCCGAGGAGACCAGAAGCGTCAAAGAGAAGCCCGAACCTGCCCGTAAGTTCGCCCTTGTAGTCCGCGATGAAACGAACACCTGACACTCATGGAGCGAGCACATGTTCTAGACGAAAAGACGGCGTACCTGTTCCTTGCGGGGCGAGTTGGGCCTTCCAAGCCCTGTGTATATGCGTGGTGATAAGTAGACTGTATGCGCGTACACGAGCCACACGAAAGCGTACTTGGTCACAAAGACATCATTGACGGCGACGACATAAATGTCCTTGACTCCTTTCGCCTTGTACTTGTCATAGTCCTGGATATACTGGGGCACCTGAGAACCGCAAGAGGGCGTGAACGCGCCTGGAACACCAAGCTAGAGCACACGGGTTAAATGAGCGTCACTTGTATTGTGTAGACATGTACACACAATGATGTTCTTTCCGCTAAGATCCAGTGTGACACCCTTCTGGGGATCGTCCTCCTTGACGCTCAGTGCGGGGATTTCGTCGCCAACGCTTATCTGGCCCGTAGCGAGGACGCTAGCTGCGGCAGAGTGTGCTGCGCGGGCTGCACCTGCAAGAAAAGAGGCCATTGCGAAAGTCAAGTCGCAAGAACGGAGAGAGGGGTTTTATATCTCTCGAGCCCAGCTTATGACGTCAGTTGTGAGCACGTGCCAACGCAAGGCATGAACTGCCCATTAATTCTGATTTAGAGTGCTGACGAGCACTGAGTACGGCACGTCGCATGTCCGCCCTATACTTGCTGTGTTGGTGGCCGCATATACAAATGAGCACCAAGGCCCCCTTTTCAGCGCTCTCCTAGCCCGAGATCACTATGAATCTCAAATCTTTCGCTGCTCTCTCTCTCGTCGCCTCGGTCGTGCCACTCGCTTCAGCAGGCCCGTTCGCGTACGCCGTCTGTCAGACGGGTAAGCATCCCTTACAGTCCCGAATCTGTGAACGCTCTACACACTGCCCCATTGGCCAGGTTGCAACGCCCTCGTGGTTTCGTGTTACGGCGCAGCCGGCTTCGTCTTTGGGGTGGCCGTAGTTGCAGCACCACCCGCTATCGTGGCGTGTAATGCTGGCTTGGGTACATGTATGGCAGCATGTGCCGCTGTGACACTGGTCGCCCCAATCCCCTGAGTGGCTAGACTGTGGTTGGTGATGCTATCTGTGTCTTGTGACCCAGCTCACGGCCGCCTGACTATTCATAGCAACATTCTTGTCGGATGTTGTCTCCCCAAATGACCGATTGTCCCGAATCCGAGACAGCATCTTCTGTGTTGTATTAGTGAACGAGTACTGCCGGTTTGTACCTGTATGTACCCATGCAATGATGAAACGGAACATCGTGTACAAGTTGTCAGCACCCCCGCCGGAGACACACCGAGCGATGACTCAACCCACGCTCTCTCAAGCTCAGAATCAATCCACCAGAGGCACGGGGTGAACATAAAAATTACGACCGCGAGATATTCTGATACTGTAAACTCGCACTTTGATACTCTGTGAGGAACAACCTATCGCGCTCGATCGCGAGGAACCTGTGTCCACCGTGAGCCAGCCTGCGGGAGACCTGAGACGGCGAAGACCAGGCACGTACGACAGTAGCTCGTTCACATAGTCTTTTACCAGCCCTATGCTCTCCGCATCCATCGTCGAGCCGGCTACCATCTGTGGCAAACTCACTGGGACGCCCAGTCAGTCACGCACGCCACGCGATTCGATCGAGATAACGACACACCCAACATTCTCAGTAGATGCTCCGCGCCATAGATCGTACTCATGTCCTTCTCCTGCCCAACCAGTACTTTTGGACCGGTCACATATGCCTTGCGGATCTCCGCATATTGAGGGCGCTCGAAGCGGTAAAGCAAGTTAGCGCCGAGTGAGCGATCAAAGTAAACGGTGAGCCCGGAAATGATGGTAGGAAGGACGAGGTCAGGGTCGCGCAAGCTATATCAAAGGCCAGTGAGAAAGGTTGCTGCCAGACGTCAGAAAGATGACATGCTTCGTCTGCTTGCCCATCTTTGCAACATACTGTTTGAACTCTTGGAGAATGTCGACCACACTTGGCGTCCGAGGAAGCGGGACCAGCTACGCTACCAAAAACCATGAGCACCGACACACACAAAAAAAACAAGTAATAAGACGAGAGTAGATATGGTCAGATAGTGACGAAGACATCAAAAGAAAAAACATGCCTGACTATTTTTCGTGATAGCCTCCCAGTCGTCGACGAGAAGTACCTTGAGCACCTCCGGCACGATCAGCTTCATCTCCGGCTTTCGACTGTTTTCGTCCTACCCACATCACAACAACCAGTCAGCAATCAGAAACGACATGATGAGTACCCCCGACTGTAAAGCGACACGGTATGCGCGCCCACGCGCACACGCGCATGTCGACGAAGCTCAAAGACGACGTACCTCTTCCCTACTCCGTTTTGTTCCCCTCCCGTCCTTCCTGCCACCCCGTCCCGTCCCAGACCCAGCTCCACCACCCGCGCCACCAGACCCACTCCCCCCTGCCCCCTTTTTGCTCCCTGCCGCAGAAGAGGATGCCGCCTGGGACGCTTGGCTCGAGAGTGCTTTCTGAAGTGCGACGTTGGTCTCGTTCAACTTGAGAAGACGAGCTAGGGGGACCCATTCGTCCCATCTACAAAAAAAAACGCGTGGATCAGTCTGGGGACCATGACATGAATCGCCCCGCTGGAACTAGGGCAGGGCAGAAAGGGCAGAGACCGCTCGACCCAGATGAAGGGGAGCGAACAGACGAAACGACCTGACGGAGCGAGCGAGACGCAAAGCGGCAGCACTCACGTTTGCTTCCACCCCTTGTAGTGCACCAAGAAATGTGGGCCAACTCCCGCGAGTTTTGTGTTAGTTTCATCCCACATCTCAGTCTTGAGGATTTTAGCTTCATAGATGAGGGGTCCATGGTAGCATAGTACCCGTTCATTGACCGTGAACGGGATGTTGCCAGTGGTGGACATACCGCCTTGATGCGCTGACACCGTATCTGGATCACTGACGGAACCCAATCGTGGAACACACCAACGAAAACACAAACAACAGTCTCAATGTAGGCCAAGTACTCTAATTCTGTATCCGAGTGCTACAAAAGCTAGATGAAATAATAACTGTTACATCAAAAATGTAGACTCAAAACACAGCAGGACGAACAACAAAGAGAAAAGAAAATTACTAACCCAACATATTTACTTCGTCAAAGAACGTTGAATAGGGTATAAAAAAAGATGAAGAGCATACAAACGACCTAACAATGACAACATACACTCGATTCTCTGTTATATCTTGCATGATATGAGGATAAATAACATGGGGGCACGACAGCGGGCGCGGAAGTTGGCAAATGACCAAGGACCAAGAAGAAGGGTATCAGACCGGGAAAATGTGGTTTGGGAATCAAGGAAGTGGCATCCAAGGCACCAAGAAGGCGACTCGCTGTCACACTGAAGCGAGCACTGTTGGGACTAATACGAGCATCAGCAACCGGGACGTCACAACCCGACAAACCGACTTACCCTGACGCCCTTCCACCATGGAGGTCAACCACATGCGGGGCTAGCGAAAAACCGACTTGGTCCCTTCAACAGGCGTCGACTGGGACCCAGTGGCACCAGTTGGCAGCCGAGCGAGTAATTGGACGAGCAACACCCGCTAATGCCCCCTGCCGACTAACGCCACCGTCTCTCAGTGACACCACGGGCGGCAGCACTGCATGCTTCACAGACCCGTACTCGCTGAGTGTCGTAGTGCCCGGGTCCTTTGCGCAGCTTGCGCACCCAATCAAACTCGGTCGCAGACCTGTCGCCCTGCACACATTCGTCAGGGTAGCGGACGCCGGAACGACGTCCTAAATTGCGGAACATGTCACGAAGTCCGTCGTAGTCGGGAAGGTCAGTGAAGGAGAGGGACAGGGAATAAGTGAGAAGGAGGGTGAATTCAGTAGGAAGTGTGGCTGTCATCGGAATCGTCAGTGGTGGCAAAGAGGGGCTCGAGTCTTGATGGGCGTCGGGGTGGTAAGAGGCAGACGATTGTTTGCGGTGGCAGCGATGACGCATCGGAGAAGGTGTGGGTGTTTCTGAGGGGGGGACTGGAGAGCTGGCGCGCGAACGGGTACGGGGTTGCGAACGCGTCCGAGGACGACGCGGGGTCGCACAAACAGAGAGAGGGTAAAGAGGCCGCGATTCTTCGATAATTGAGTGTGTTTCATCGTGTTCCGAGTTCTCGTCTAGTTGTGTGGTATCGTTGTGGTATGATTGCTCCTCCTTTTCCAAGTGGTCTTGATGAACCTGGTCCGGTGGAGATTCGGGTAGCAGGGGACCGAGGGCGTCCAGTTTGGCTTGTAGAATGAGTTCCCAGGTTTGGGCGACAGTTGGTGCACGTATTTTTCGCCAGGGCAGCGTTCCACGGAGGAAGTAAATAAGCACATAGGCCAGTGACTCGAGGTCGTCGCGACGAGCACACTCTACGGGGGTGTTAATGTCCCATCAATGACGAGTTACCACGTGACGCACCGACACCACGATGGGCATTCAAGCTAGCGAAGAGGCTTGTTCCTACGCCGTGCCTACCCTCGTGCTTGTAGGCGACATGTTCACCTGTTCTAGAGTCCCTGAAGCGGCGTGCGAGACCAAAGTCAATTACATTGACGATGGACGCGTTCGGTGAGGATGGCAAGCCCATGACGAAATTGGCCGGTTTCACGTCGCGGTGCACAAATGAACGGGAATGAATGAACTGCAGGCGAGAGATCTAGCAACGGAAAATGAGCGTGGGTAGAGCGGCAGTTCATATTAGTTTAATTATTGTGATGTGGAGAAGGGGAAGAGACACACGAGCTGGTCTGCGAGGAGGAGGACGGTCTTGAGGGAGAAGTGTCTGTTGCAGACCTTGAAGAGATCCTCCAAGGAAGGACCGAGGAGATCAATGACCATGACGTTGTATTCGCCTTGTTTTCCAGAGTACATTATCCAGGGCACGCCGAGACCACCCATGAGGGACTTGTAGACCTTGGACTCCTGACGGAGGGGGGACGTGAGCGAGCGCGGAATGGCTGGCTCGAGCTTGATAGCGACTTCTTTGCCTGCGATGGTGTGCACACCGAGGAAGACGGAGCCTGCAGAGCGGATGAGACGGCGACGGCAACGTGGGCACGGACCAGATACGTACCGCAGCCACCGTTGGCGATCTCTTCCTCGAGTCTGTACTTGCCCCCAAACGTGACATCCATCTCGTGCGAGGTGGCAGAGGGCGACGGACATCCCAACCACGACAAGGTCTCTGGTTTTCTAGTTCAGATTATGTAAGAAACCCCATATGGTAGTACTTCTAAACCCACGTGACCGCGTCGCGTTGGCTGACATTATTTCCATCGCCACCATCACTAGGGCACAGCGAGAGGCGAGGCGAGGTCGGTGCCATCGCCCCAGAGACGCACTGAACTGGAACTGATAATCGATTGATACTGTACAATCCGAGACGACAAGTTACTTCATTCTCCTATGGCTTTCCCTGGCTCCTCATCATCATCTCCAATTCCTGTTCCGCCTCCTTGTGGAACTCTCGGTAATCCCATAACGCTGAGTCACCCTCGCCGTGATTAACCCATCCAAGCGCCGCTCCAGTCAGCCACGCCACACGCAAGAACAGACTCCCGTCCAAGTAGGCATACCCGGGATCCACCTCTACACCATCCTTTTGCAGCGACTCAACTACGAACCCTGCTTCGCGGTGCCCATACATCAGGTTAAAATGCGCCAATGCGCGTTGTATCTTGCAGAGGTGGTCATTGGGGTGGGCGAGCGCACCGGCAAAAATAGTGTACCATGGGTTCGGCGTGACCGCATAGGGAGACGTCGGGGAAGGGAGCGCGCACGGACCCGCAGTTGGCTGCGGGCCCGGTAAGGTATTAGGATACCTTGACGATGGTGCATTAGGGAGCGGTACGAGTGGCTGAGTCATGAATTCTTTGGTACGGAAACTCGGGCGACCACGAAGGATCCACCAGGTGATGCCCGCCAAAAAGTGCGCCCGAATCAGCTTCGCCTGCGATGGACGCGACAAGGTCGCGCAAAGTGTGGGAACAAACAGGACCGATGTCACGATATGCGCACTGGACACAACGATCAGACACGCGTGAGCACCCATCCTGACGACACGTACGTGAAGAAGTCGGCAATGTATCCGGCCTCGTTCCCGACCCAGCTTCCGACACCATACATGATCACCGAAGCCCAGATGAGCTCTTCCATCCGTGCCTCCAGGTCTTCCTGAGTCTCGACGTTGCAATCCCAAAACTCGGCATACTTGAGGATCACCCCAGCGTGTGACCCGAGTACCACAGGGTACTCGTGCTTCTCCAACACTCTGGATTCGAAACGGGGGTCACGAAGCATGAGCGATAAGATGTTCAATGCGCGCAGGCGCGACCCTGGCTTGGGCATCCACTCCGGCTCTGCACATGAATTACAACGCTATCAGACACGAAGAAGATGGCAGCAAGGCATTTACCTTGCAGCTCCAGGCCACTGGTGGGACGCGGAAGCGGGAAGAGCAGAGGCGTGATGACCGCGGTCATACCAGCGGGATGCACCGCCGTCCATGTGAGACCTTTCGATCAGACGTTATACGATCAGCCCATGCATGGAAAAACCACACAACCGCTTTGGACCGCGCACCTTCCGCGATGAGACCCGGTATACCGAACTCGACACCGTAGCCGACGTGAATGATCGGGTGAATGAGAATCTCGAGGAACCGATTAAGCATCTGGGGCTGCTGAGCACCTTGCTGCGGTGTGCGGACGTTGTAGTGGGAAGAGAAGATGTACTTCTCGATAATATCAGAGGTGTTGGCGCCGGGCTCAAGCACGACACGCTGGAAGTATTCGAGATAGGCATTGTAATACCTTGGCTCGAGTGTCAGCGAGGAGAGACAGAGGCCATCAGTACATACTGGTCGTTTCCCAGGTAGTCCGTGAAGTTATCATCCGTAATCTTGACATTGCCGGGTGCGACGAACGCATCACGTGAATG
The DNA here is from genome assembly GCA_038090235.1 of Pulveroboletus ravenelii. Taxonomy (NCBI): domain Eukaryota; kingdom Fungi; phylum Basidiomycota; class Agaricomycetes; order Boletales; family Boletaceae; genus Pulveroboletus; species Pulveroboletus ravenelii. The sequence continues at coordinate 22,204 of JBBPMH010000205.1, read as the reverse complement.
GTCGAGGTGGGCATCCTCGTAGGCAGAAGTTATCAAGGGAGCCGATGCACCAAGGGCGTATATAGCGAGCATGTGATGAACAGAGTGACTGTGCGGGGAAAGATTGAACCTAGGATCGGCGACTGACAAAGGAGAGAGACATACTTGTGGAAGCTGAACTGGTTGAAAAAGATATGGCTACGCTCGTGGTTATCCCTGAGCGCTTTTAGCAACGCAGCCGTTGCCTCTGGCCCTTGATTGGGCAAACGGGCAGGTGCCAGAAGAGAAGGCTGGGGCTTGATACCTGGAAAGAGGCGTTCGACCACCTTCTTTGAGGACGGGGTTACAGGGAGGACAACGTCTGGTGGGGCGGAAGTGGCCATGGTAGGTGGTATGATGGGCAAGGATGGGCTTTTGATCGCTGCTTTATAGCCTTATCGATGTGATGGACATCCGGCTTGTCAGATGACGGATTAGAGGTCGGCCGCCTTACTCAGAGAGGCAGTACCCATGTCCGCATAGTCCGCACTCAGGGCTAAGCTAGCGCAGCCGGTACACTTACGCAGGGGCTAGTCTGGTCTGGTCCCGTATACTCGGATAGTTGGGTCGAAATAGGCAGCTACCTCGGAGATCCGAACCAGATGCGGGGGATGCATACCCCCCGTTTCCACTGGCAGAGCAACGCCGCCAAGGCTGGGGCCGCGCCCATATCGAAGTTGCTGATGCCGGGCGCGAGACAGGTCAGCACCCATAACTCATTTGTCTGATGCCGAACTTCTTACCAGTGTTGCCTCAAGACCACGCAATGCTTCGGTGGACTGTAATTTCAAGGAGGACCAGGAAAACAACTTGAAAGCTAAGCGAACGAGGGAAAGGTTGATACACGTTCCAAAGGTTGAGCGTGGCACTAAGCCAAGGCTTTCTCCCACCGGCCGTGTCAAAGCCTGGGCACTTCCACTCGGCTACTCTTTACCATCAGTGCAACTTGCCCTCTAGGTTGTGTCTCTGATTTCTCTCTGGCTGGCTCACCCGACTTCTACTCTCACAGTTCTCCGAACACAGAATCCTTTTACGCGGCTTACTGGCGTGTGAATATTCTCGAATAACATGCAACACCTCATACCACCCTAGACATCCCGCATCTGACCAGTCCTTTTGATCTGGCCATTGCATGTAGCTCTTGAAACCACAATGTCGTTCTGTTCAGCCTCATGGTCACACAAACCTCCAAGCGCTGAATCCTGTGGACCTCACCGCGAAAAATCCAGTTGCCTTGCTCTCAGCCTAGATATCGGCGTCGATTCTCACTCTCCCAATCTTAGTCCCGGATATCCATTTAGTGTTTGTCTCACCCCGTGGATCTCTGAATGAAACAATCAGTACCTCAACGTGATGATGGGTAAAGGCAGATGAGTGCCATCATTTCCGGCCGCTGCTGACAGGTCAGCCTCCATGGCAGGATGATATAAAACGTGGAACCCTGTCATTCCACATGCACACGCTTGTTCTCCTTAACCTCTGTGTTCAGCTTCCCGAACGCCTTCACGCTGCTATGCCTGCTGTGTCCCCAAAATCCTCCATGTCTCCCGGAGAACTCACCGTTTGCGAAGTATTTCTCGATAGTCACCGGGAATATGCTGTTGGCCTGCTCTCCGACGTTGAGAAGTTACGCCAATGGCACGCAGCAGGCTGTCAAGAAACTCGGGAGGGCCAGGTCTGCTCGGTCTGTGAGCTCTGCAATGCCGACAGGTTGTTGGGCACGGTGCAAAAGGCTCTCGTGTCCCTCAGCAACGCTGAGAATCTTCTCCAGGAAGCACGAGTGTCGCTCGGAAGGGGTGCCCCTAACCGCGGTATGTCTGCCTAGCATTCTCCAACGTCGTTACCTCAAGTTTCTCCGAGGGCAGCGGCATCCATTCGAGGAACCACGTTCAAGAGCAATTTGGCGAAGGCCATATTCTTCTGCATCGTCACGGTGGGAGACACTCTCCGATCACATCACGCACTATGGCAGACACGCCTTCAGAGTGAATTCGCGGCGTCGCCTTCGTCTGATCAGAGTTCTCAAGACATCAACACGGGTCCCGGTGACTTGAAGGACAGGGACAGGGAAGGCGGCGTACTGCTCCCAATCTGCCCGGATCCAAGGTCTCACGGGCCCGAGACTGATCCTAGGCTCATCGCTGTTCCTACTCCCTGGGTTTCGGAGCCTACATCGGGTTGCTCTATGCTTCTCGTCTTCGGACCGTGCTCGTCGAATGACCGTCGTTGTGAGACTAGCAGAACAAGCGCTGCGTCGAACACAGACTCTAAGGGTGCACGCCTTTCGTCACCCCCGGGCTCCAAGAAGACGCGCACGTCCAAGGGGACTGCAAAGTTAGTAGCCTCTTCCGTGGCGGACAATCATGTCACGCGACCCACGGCCACGATTCTTGAGCGCCGTTTTAAGGGGACAGCTGACATGTCGAACAATCTGGCGAAAACGAGAACGAATACTCAAGCACATAAGGTGAATGCATTTCACGATCCCAACAGTGTGGATGCACGAGCGGTCGATGTACAACAGCCGCAAGACGTGGTGGTTGGAGAGGAGCATGTACCATTCTCGGAATTGGAAACAGCCTCGCTGACACAAGAAAGCAGAGCATCTTCGTCGCCGGAGTCGATAGTGGACCCCCGGGTTTCCTGCCTGCGTGCGCAGATCGCACGATCCGACGATACACGCCGAACGTTGATGGAGTGGTGCCGGGCCTGGCTGAATTCTGAGGAGAGGTACGGGAGTGGACCACTACTGGCACGCGAACCGACGACGGGGGACGCACATGGATACTCACCTTCATTGGCCTGTGGCTTCGAAGCAGTCGGGCCCGGAAAGTCGCTACACATGACCGGCCAACCTGCCACAAATAGCCTGGCTCGTAATAATAACGAGATGACGGCCGCTCAAGTACAACGATTCAACTCCGAGCAGGAAGAACTCAAGAGACAATGGTTGGTAGCAAGAAAGAAGCAAAGAAAAGACAGGACAAGACGTCCAGCATGCATCTGAGCCAATTTTAATTTTCTTTTGACCAAGCAAGTGGATTTCCGGCGCTAAGAAACGGAACAAGCAAGAAACTGCGATCAATTGTTTTTTTAACTTACACCGCGCTGAGCATGTCTTCAATGACCAGTCTATCATGAGTAAGAACGGAGGCGGCAATCTTCCTGTGGTCAAAATGCGAATTTGAGCCCACCACATGGTTCCGGCATGGACAATGCCCCAAGGTAGATGAAACTTCGTAAGTTTGGACCATGCGATCGCTGTTTTGCACTCAGGTAGACTTAACCCGTCCTTCGTACATGGACTGGAACAAAATGCGCAACGTATGTCCGCTGCACGATACATAACATGCTCAAGCACCTCAGACAGGTTTGTCACCAAGGTGGGGAACTGCCACGCGCTCGGAATGTTGGAGATAGGAATTCCGGATAGAAGCAACGTCGACTAGGAGCCATTGGCAGTAAATACTCTCCCTCACGAAAATGATTGTGGAATACAGACTGCGATGACGCAACAACAGAATAAGCGGTCGAGGTATCCCAGCGGTTGGAGAAAACTGGCATAGGGAAGATAGCAGCCCAGTTTGTTGCGCCGAGGCACGAAAGGCAAGTGCCCCATCTCCATTTCATGTCCTCTTGCTTGAACGACTGGGCGATGGCGTGTAATATGCATGAAATTAGCAGGACCGTTTGCGGTAAACTTCCGTCCGTTGTTCAGATCATGTGATCTGTGAGCGTGAGCATGTCATAGAATATGACTGCGCTTGGTGTTACATCTTAAAGCAACAACGAACGCGAATGACGGAACCATGTATATGAAAGTGTCAGATGAGGGGGGGCGGTTCAACGTTGCCAATCGCCAATCACCGTTATACAGGGTGTGCGCACAGAAGGCCAATATTGAATAGCAGGCAACGTCGATTAAGGATCTCAGCGCATCATCCTACCAGTATGTCTCAACAAAAGATGTGGCCTGTTGCCGTAAGTTCAGCATACCTGCCTGACTGGCATTCAGTGAACAAGACCCTACTCGTGAGCTGTTATGGCATCGATGATTGGACAGAATTACGTGCAAATAGGTTTATTTTTTTGAGTCTAAAAACTACGGTCACTACGAGCGCACTAGCAACTTCGGCGTTAGACCCTTACCTCGCGGATAACATACAGCACTATCTTGCGCAAACGGACCACAGGTTCGATACCAACTATACGACTCATTCATGCGACAAGAGGTGAAGGAGAGAGCCCCAGCACGATAGTGTGCGATAATACACGTGTTGACAGCAAATTTAGATTGGCTTGATTTTGAAGTGAAGCGAGATGAGAGAGAAAATGAGACACTAGGGCAAGGGTTATCCAACGCTCAAAAAAACAAATGCGAACGCATACCTTCAAATCCTGCACGAGATAGTAAAAGACACGAAGTCCTTCTGGGTCTTCACTGTCCTGGATATCAACCAGGGACCCGATTTTTGCGGTCTAGCCGATAGTTAATACAGCTTTCTTCGACTGATGGTAGAGCTACGAACCTCAAAGGCGATATGGTCATTTCCAATACGAATCTCAAGTTCTTGCTTCCCGACGATGTTCTTTTTTGGCCAGTTCGTGTCGTCTTCCCTGCAACAGAGATAAACGCAGTGGTGACACTAGACAGCTCGTATACTCACTTTGTGATCTCGCTTGACTCGACGATATGCTTAAGCTCCTTGACCACTAAAGGGCCCACCCACACTGAGCAAGACGCAGTAAGTCGAGTGAGAAAACAGAGGAACTAAGTCACCAACTTTCTTTGCGGATAAGACTGTCATTTCTGTAGTTTGAGTTATTTGCATATCGCAAACGACCATGCGAGTACTCGAATTCGAGAAACTCGTGTCCGTGCTTTCCTGAATGGCCAGTGCTACATGCGATGTTCAACCCTGATACGGTCTTGGCAACACCAACACATACTAATATCTGGAGAGAGGTTAGCACCCCGTATAGCGTGCACGTTAGTCATACACACCTCAAATAGAATGGGTCCTTGTCGTACGAGCCCATCGTGGACGATGTAGAAAACGATCTAACGTTTCGAAGGAAGCAAACAGTGCCAGCTCCCTAAGCAATCCGGGATTTGCCGGATCTGGCCCAAGGAAATCTCAAGTCCTCCCCGGTCTTCTTGCAGTTGTCTTCAATATGTTGGCTCGTTCGTCGCGAGCGTCGTGTCTGGCGTTGGCGAGATGGATGCGGTATAGTAGTAGCAAATCTCCGTACGTCTCTTTTTCCCTTCCCGCTGAGCAACGCCAAACCTTGGACAGGGTCGCATCACCGACGGACGGAATGAATGAAACACCCGTCGTGCTGTCCGAGGCCGACATTGCCTCCATGATCATCCCTGGTCGAGCCTTGTACCCCCCAATGACAATTCCCCGTACACACTCCATTCCCGTCGCAGAGATTCACTTCCGGTCGCACCATCACTACCCACTCGACCTCTTTGCGCATTTTGCAGGGCATGCAGCGAGTGCGCTGGGTATTCCTGCAACGCGTCCTATACCTCTTCCAACAAAACGCTCAATGTGGACCGTCCTCCGAGGACCGTTTATTCATAAGAAAAGTCAAGAAAACTTTGAAAGACGCGTACACAAGCGAATCATCAAGGCGTGGGATGCAGACCCGGTTGTCGTGGATAGGTGGGTGCGCTACTTGCGGAAACACCAGATGCCGGGTGTTGGTATCAGAGTCACGACATGGGAGAGGGCGCCATTGGGCATTGGCGAACAGATATATGAGGAGGCGATGGAGAAAATACGCCCTGAGCCCGAAGAGATCAAAGCACTGGCGAATCAGATCGTGGAACAAGAAATGTCAGCAGCTGGCGAGGGAGAGCAACCTCCCTAGAAAAACTAGCCAGGTTGGGACACAATTCCCTCAAGCAATTCGTGACTCTGGTATTGAATATATTCCCGTCATGATACTATTAGAGCTAGAACGCAGAAGATCCGGTGTAAAGAATAACAAGAGTTGACAACACATCGACGTTGGTGGTTGCAGGCATAACATCATACAGCTGTCACTTTTCGAATTGATCTTTGACATATTGCCGAAGTATATTCATCACTTCGCGTTTTATTGCCGGAGGTATACCGGCTGTAGTTGGTAAGATGAGGCGCGTCATGGTAACCTGGGTCCAAATGCATGCCTTGTGCGGGAGGAGATATCTCCCCCAATATCGCTCGAAAAGAAGGCGTATCCATCGACCGTGCGCGCTCTGCAATTGCTTTCATTAGCCCAGCGCTCCGCACTCCCGATGAAGGCTGAGGATCACCCTTTGCACGGTGACGCATCTCGTCTACCCATCCATGCTCCGAGAGCTTGGACACAAGAAGACGGAGGACTCTATCGTCGGAGTTGTGTCAGGCTTGAGATCCAGTCAGAGAGCATCCAAGGCACACCTGTCCCACTCCCCGCTTTCGACCATACGACGGTGAACCTGAGCATAGAATTCGTCCGTCTCAGAGGTTGACTTGGACATGGTGGCCCAGTGAGAATTGGTTGTGACCTGGTAGGGTCATATATAACTAAATCGGACCAGTTGGCACGACGCATTTTGCAGAATTTTAACTGTCGTCCCTAATGCGAAGACTTAACTTGGAATATAATTTGCGATTTCAAGACTATACCTACAGTTATATGGAACCAAATAAGGCATTCATGTCCCACAGCCAGTGTCTGTAAGTCAATGTGCTAAAAAAAAAAAAAGGCCTAAAGAAGCTGCAGGACCAAGCATGTACCCAAAAGGGCACTCTTGAGGTGGCTTTAGGGGCTAATCAACCAATTTCAGAAACTGATGAAGATTAATGAGTTGGAGCATGGATGTTAGCTGGTTCCAAGGGCAGAGAGAACTTGGCTGATGCCAGGAAGGCCCAAGTAATAGTCCAGTTTGTAACATAATCACATATGCTTTGCAGCTGTATTTAAAAATATGTGGAAATCAAAATCTGGAACTCATGCCCTCAGGAATAGCTGGGACAGGACTCTGAGTTTACTGGCTCAGCTAAGTTCTTACAACCATGGCTATGTATATTTGTCACTCACATACAATGTGGAAACTACATACAGTTTTGCTGTTGCTGTCATGACCATGACAACTCTGCCACCTCTGTCACTATTCCACTTTCTCCACTTTGTACTTAGATGTTTCTTCTTTTTGTTTTCCCCAGTACACTACAGAATGCAGTGCACAGAACACAGTGGGAATAAATGTGCAAATGTCACCATAATGGTGTGCATCGATTCAAACTCAGACAGTCTTACCGACGACCCAAATCGACCGCGATTCTCAAATCCGTGCTTCAAAATGGCCCCAAAACGAGGTTTTTTTTCTACTTGAACCACTAATGACACGGAGATAGAACATTTCATAGAGTGTAAGGTGCGACCCTACCAGGTCACACCCAGTCTTCACTGGATGTCATGGCTCTTACAGTCAAGCATCATAGCATCCCAGTGATGAGCAGTGCACCCTCCTGCCAGCACGCGCTTGCCAGTACAAGCGTATGACGCTGTACTACCACAGACTTCAAGTATAGAGTAGCTTCACTGCAAAGCTTGTTCATGTGCCCACCTGATTGTCACTCGGCCATGACAGCAGCCGCAGGGTAAGTTCCGCATGGCCCTCGAGCTCAGGACGGTCAAATGCCTCTTTGGGAGGGAAAAACATCTACAGTGTATGTACATCCGCTACAGCACAGAGCATATGGTTCAACATAATAAGGTGGTGCAGTTAGCAAAACGAAGTGAGCAGGGCGACATCAAAACGTGAGGGTGGGAACGAAGGGAATAAAAATAAGGTCGAGTAAGGGAGCGGCAGCTAATATGAGCGGGATCTTGGCAGGATCCACAACTACGAGCAGATTACGCGCTGAGCGCGGTGGTAAATTTCATCGTCCAGAAAAAAGTCATCGTCTCCTTCCAAATGACTGCTTTGGTGGCATGCAGCAGCATGCTTCCACCTGTGCAATCGAATTCGCGAGCGTTCTAATCGCCCTTGGCTGGTACGCACCAATAGAGTTCCTTCACCTACCATGTATTCAGTCAAATGGCCATCTCGACTGTGAATACTTGCCTTGATGTCTATATTTTTGATACTTTCCACAAGTATCCATTTCTTGCATTTGTGGCATTTCCCCTCTTGTATACTTGTACGCTCATTCTTGGCCGCATTTGGACGCTCGATTGTCCGAAAGGCGACAGGAGGAGAGAAAGGTCGGGCAGAAACAAAAGATATCCCTTGAAAAGTCCAATGAAGGTCCCAGGCGTGCAATTTGCAAACGTACCGTGGGCGTACTGCAGGTGGTAACTGGACGCATTGCTAATTTAGATTTTTGGCCAATGAAGAACACGACTCTGTCAAACGAGACACGACGTGAGCTGGCGAGGCAAGCGCGTTATCAGACACATGCCACTTGTACGCAGAAAACTTCATCGACAGCCAGACAGCTTCGCCCTTACCGCCACGAGAGGCACTCTCGATGCAAATTGGGCAAACGCCAACCTTTGTGGCTCCGCATCCCTTAACGAAACGCGGTGTGTATAAATCCAGTGCATCTCGTGGTTCGTTATAGATCCCCGCAATGCGCTTAGAGTCAGCTGAAAGGAGAGGGAATCTAGATGGTACGTTGGGTCATGGGCGCTATCAGCATTCACGGAGTGTCTTCCAATGATCAGAACGAACTTTCCGTCAGCCAGCCGCAGGTAAGAACTGACTGGGAAACGCAGGTAGAAAAGAGGGAACTGTGAATGATAAGGTATGTCAGTAGGGAGTTGTCGTCGGGTCAATGTGCCGAGGGAAGACGTGGCGGTTGCTCCAGGAACACCGGCGGTTCGTATTCTCTTGCGTTTGATCGGTATTTCATCGCCATCGCGGCTTCGTGAAATATTTTTCCGCTTGCGTCCAGTGGTGCCCTTCGCAGGCTGGTAATCCGAATCGCGAGAACGAGAAGAGCTTCGAGTCGACTGGCCAGGAGAGGGCTCTCGTCCGGAATCGGGAGGTTGCTGGATTCTCGATTGCGTTAGGTCACCGAGTCTCCTTACGGCTGGAGAAGTAGGTGGAGAACTGTGTCGGAAATCGGATCCATCTCCAAAGTGGCCGGAAGACTGAGAAGATGGAAGTGACGTGAGATCTGACAGATCTGATAGAGGGGTTGAACGGTCCTGAAACAAGGCCGAAAACTGAGGTTCATTTTTAATCGTCGCTGATTCATCTGCTGCTGCAGATATGAATTTATCTATCAGGGAAACTCGTCCTACAGCGCCTTGGGAATCCTGGGAAGTTGGGCCATAGTCAGTCCTGGACGGGGTCACACCAACGTTCGGAAATGTTGGTGAGAAATAAAGCAAAGAGCGAGAGTTCCCTCGGGCGACGGGAGAAATTTGAGTGTTGATGTTGTTCCAGCCTTGAGAATATTCGCCGGCGAATTGTCGCTCGAAGGGGGTGCTTCCTGATCCTTGAGAAGGCGGCGATATTTCTGGAAAAACCAAGGAAGGCACTTGCGAGACCGGTAAAGGGCTTGGGGAAAACACCATTTGTATGTTTGCCATAGAAAGAGACGATGTTGGGGGCGTGACGAGAAAGCGCGGTCTGCTCGTGATAGGCGTATATGCATCCCAATACGCAGGTAAACCGGTCCGAATCGACGGGGTGCCACTTTGTGCTCGGTCAGGTGTAGATAACATCGGAAGACGTGTCAGAGTGTCCTGGGTAAACTCCGGAAAAGGCGGGGCGCGATAGGATGTAGTATAATTGTCCCTGTAGAAGGGTAGATTGTCACCGCAGAAAGCATCGATGGGCTCGAGCATGCTTTAAACTGTTGGGGGATAGTCAGGAGGGACTACAGATGTGCTCTGTCCTCACCTGTCAAAAGCAAGCCAATGATCTGTCGATGCAAGTCGAGCGGACGGGGAGATCATCAATCACGGCCACGGAGATTGAATATTTCCAGTTCCGTCATAGTCGGCATCGAATGCCGAGAACATACTGCATTTGGTCTCCCGCAACCACCACCGTGTAATACGCTCGTTCGGACAGCCCGGCGCCGGCACAGAGATGATTCTGTTCAACTTGCTCATCTCTGGAGTGCTCCTTCTGGTGTCCATTCAGCACGTAAAAGCTGTCGCACTGACCACCGTTATTGCGCCAAATGAACGCCTCTGTTTTTACGCCGACGTGGACAAGGCAGGGGAGAAGATTGGGGTACGTCCTCCCAGTTAGCAGGACCGCCGGAATACTAACCTGCACACCCAGTTCTACTTTGCAGTACGTACACACTTGCGCAGATCAAGTCGAGTTTCTCAGTGTCGCGCAAGGTTCAAGCAGGAGGCTCTTTCGACATTGACTTTGACATCAAAGGCCCCAGCGAGAAGCTGCTTCTAGACGGACAGCGCGAGCGTTCTGGAGACTATGTCCTGACTGCGAATACTGTCGGAGAATATTCTTTCTGTTTCGAAAATGACATGTCTACGCTGACCGACAAGCTGCTCGACTTTGACATCATGGTCGAGAGCGAACCACGGAGAGAAGTTGCAGCCAAGCCTGGTCAAGTCTCGGACCACACGATCCCAATCGAAGAAAGTATATATCGACTCAATAGCCTGCTCATGAGTATCAAACGCACCCAGAGACAGTAAGTACTCCGTTGCACGTGTCAAGCATGTTTGTCATGTAGCCATAGCTTTCATACGCGAGAGACACGAGGTTTCTCTCTGGTCAAATCCACCCAAAAGTAAGCATGCGCTCAACGTGGTCTTCACACGCAACTCATCTATGTGCAGTCGCTTATTTTGGTATGGCGTGTGCGAAAGCCTAGCTGTCGTTGGAATGGCAGCGTACGTGGTCCAATGCAAGAATGATCTGACGGGCTCTGACTGTAGAACAGTTTGCAGGTATACATTCTGCAAACATTCTTTACCAAGACCGGTCGCCGGTACAAAGTATAAGAACTGGACTTGATTTGTACCTCTCTTTAATCTTTATTACCGACCTCCGGTACACATTCCTAAAATAGCAGCATCTGAGTGGTGTCCTAGACCCTTGTGGGGTCACCGGAGCAGTCATTAAAGCAACCCATGTTTAACAGACGCCAATCTGGATACTAACGTTTTACAACACTATGCCTGCTCCACTTTGTAGTAGAAGAGGATGTACTTGTAGAGGGACAGATCGCCCTCACCGAGGGTTTGGCGTCACAGTAGTGCGTGATTCAGCTATGAAAACTCTGAAATTTGATGTGTATAAAGGCACGTGGCGTATCATCCTATAGGTAGAGGCCAAGGCCGACTCGCTCCGGAGAGCGGGGGAACGACCACGGCACAAGATGGTAATCGAACGTTGAGTTGAATTCGGCCTTGAATCGTGGTGTCTCGGACAAGGGAAATAGTAGATAAGATATGAGATAACGCCATATTGAGAAATAGCAGTGACCCACTCGCATCCATGGCCAACGTACAGACACAGACGACCATCTCTCCTAGCAGCCAAGAACCGTGTGTAACAAGGACATACCCGAACGAATCCGAACTCGATATCAAGCTTCAAAATGCCGCCCTCGCCCAAGCAGCTTGGAGAAAACGCTCGCTCAAGGAACGCATTGAGATTGGCCACAAATTCGTGGTACGTACGACGAGGTTGCATGCGATATTTGCCGCATAGATTGGTTCGTAGTCGGTGTTCAAGACTGCGGGGGATGACGAGCGGAAAGCTCTCCACCTGGAACTCACGCTGCAAATGGGCCGGTGCGTTCGTCCCAATGATCCTGATCATCGAGATTCGACTCATTCAGATCCACAAAAGACCCGTGAGCCAGGTGCCCGGGGAGATCAAGGGGCTCTTGTCTCGCGCCGAATACATGTTGTCTATCGCAGAGTCCTGCCTCTCAGACGTCTCGCTCAAGGACACCGATATGCCTGGATTTAGACGGTACATCAGACGTGAGCCCCTCGGCATCGTTTTCGTGATCGCTCCCTGGAAGTAGGTTTGTGTCATCTCCCTCACCCTCCGTGCGCTTATCCTATGTCGCGCTGCAACTAGCTATCCGTATCTTGTGACCATCAATTCCATCCTTCCTGCTATCGTAGCTGGAAACGCGGTACTACTCAAGCCCTCCCCACAGACGCCCCTAGTAGCAGAACGCTTCATCGATGCACTCCACAAAGCTGGTGTGCCAGAGTCTCTCGCACAGGTCGTGCACCTATCGCCCGCGCTCACTACCTACGTGGTGAAACACAAACTAGTGGACTTTGTCTCCTTCACAGGAAGCGTCGTCGGAGGTCAGGCAGTAGAGCGTGCAGCTGTAGAAGCAGCCGGATTCAAGGGTGTTGCGCTTGAGGTATCCTCAGCAGATTCCGTGGGTCTCAAAATGGCTCACTTACCGGCAGCTCGGAGGGAAAGACCCTGCATACGTTCGTTCGGATGCAAATCTGAAGTATACCGTCGCAGAACTCGTGGATGGTGGGGTGTTGTCACGTTTGGTCGTATATCAGTACTTGACTGAGATATTGTCTCTTGTGAAGGTGCCATGTTCAACTCAGGCCAGAGCTGCTGTGCAATCGAGGTAGGCAGACATCGCTGAAGCTCCTTTGCCTCCTCGACTCACTGTCAAAAGCGCATATACGTACATGAATCCGTTTATGACGAGTTCGTAACACAATATGTCGAGCTTGTCAAGGTGACTACTCTTCGGGCCTTGATTTCTGCAGAGCTCATACTCCACACCAAAAGAAATATGTCCTTGGCGATCCCACCAAGCCAGAGACTTCCCTCGGACCGGTCGTCAGCGTGGCAAGTGCGGAGAGGATCCGAAAACAAGTTTCGGAGGCGGGTGAGGATTCCTCGGTTTCGTTACCACCTCGTTGGCTTCACGAAGCATTTAGTCAAGGCGGGAGCCACGGCCCTCATTCCTGAGGACCTGTTTCCGATCGCTCAACGGTGAGGATGCTAGTATGCGGTTCTTAGGCACCAGGGACTGACGGACGGAAAAGCGGCACTGCCTACGTTGCCCCCCAGGTTTTGACCAACGTTAACCACAGTAAGTCTGTTCGTCGAAAAGTGTGCGATTGCTGAGAAGGTCCGCCGCTAGCTATGGATGTTATGATGGTAGGATACTGTAATTGGATTGGGGTAAGCGTTACTGAGAGCCACTGCAGGAGGAAACATTCGGACCCGTTGTTGGGATTCAGAAGGTCAGCCAAGGCAGTTGTCTGACCGGTCACAGACATGAACGAGCAACAGGTGTTCTCGGACGAAGAGGCCGTTCGTCTTATGAACGATTCCCCATACGGACTGACGGCCTCTGTCTGGACAAATGCACAAGACAACCCTGATTCCGAGGAAGCATTCTTGCGCATCGTCGACGAGCTGCAAACCGGGACAGTATTTTTGAACAGGTGATCCTTTTTTCGTGCCCATGTTCATTACTCGTTGTTTCTCACTGGCGCGATCGAAAGGTGCGATGTCCTCGATCCTGCCTTGGCATGGACCGGCGTCAAGAACAGTGGTCGTGGGATTAGCCTAAGCAAATTCGGTGCGTATCTGTTTGGGCAATCCATCACAGGTCATTTCATCCGCTTCTAGGGTACGACCAGCTCACTCGCGCGAAATCTGTGCATATGAAGGTCAAAACAACATGACCAACTGATTGTAGCAGCCAACGAGTATACACGTCATCGTACTCCCATCTCGCTACCTCCTATTTCATTACCTCCCACTACGCGAGGAAGGAAAACCTGTAAAATGAATAGTGATATCAGCCTATGGCTCAGAACGACGTGAGATCAATAATAATCAGGACCCTCGAGCGTATAATAGAGGGCCAGGGTAATATTCCTCAAGGAGCAAAAGCACTCGGTCTGGTGCACAGCAATAAAATCATCACAAAAAAGGCGGGGATTTTTGATTCGAGGACTCGCGTCACCCACCTTCAGCTCGGCTGGTCGATTAGCCTCGACCGTTCTCCCTACAACTCGATGGTGTGTCGATGAAGAAGGAGGCCAGAGCCTGAAAAAATTTGGATCACATCACGTGGCGACAAGTTGGCTTACGTAATATTGCAGGTAGGATAGCGACTATCTTTTCCCGTTGATTCACTTTCGGCATCTTGGACGATTATTGTTCATCCGATTGCACGAGCTACATAGTGGTGACAGAAAACAAGGGACAAAAGTCAAGCCTGGACGAGTAAACGAGGGAATGGCAGAACTGCTACGTGGCAAGGGAAGTATACTATAATAAGCACTAAGACGCATGTCACGTGCTTCGGGTCATGCGGCATGCTTGAGGTAGTCAATTAGTGATCCCGAGACTTTCTAGGGTGAAATGTAAGATGGTGACATGGGAAGAGAATAAAGAAAGGAGGGTACCTGTATGCACCTTCAGCGGCTACGCTCAAATCTTCTATTTCGCCCTGTGTGGACGAGAGTGCCTCGGCGACAGAGGAATAGTAGATCAGCTGAACGGATATGAACAATCTGACAACAATTAACAATGACATGCGCTTACTTGTGCCTTGATTAGTTCGTTCAGGTTCTTGATAGGCTCGGGCTGGGGAAAGACAAGGCATCAACTTCTCGTTAACTCAAATGAAATGCAATCAACCAGCACGCACGTTCTCAAGAACGGTCTTCATGAGCGTGATTGCGACCTCGGTCTTTTGGACGAGGTCGTCCTCTGCGTTCTCTACGTCGAGCCTTGCCTGCTCTTGCCTCGCAGAGCTTGCGGTCTTCAAACTAGACAAGGGACCTTTCAGCTAACCAAGTGGGAAATTCACGCAACGCCTTACGACTGCTTGGCCGCATCGAGCCCAAGTCTGCTAGAACGAACGGCCTGACGGGCCTTCATGGCGACGTTGATCGAAGTCGACAACGTCGTCTGCCACGGGTGCAGATACTGCCTCTGAACCGCGTCGTCATGCTGGATACGCGCGCCAGAAATGGCATCCCAGGCGCCAGCATACAGGCCGAGCGCCCTTCCGAGCTTATCATCGTTGCCCCCTGGCGCTTCGTGCAGCACCTTGGCAGCATTGGTAGCAGCGCGGCCAAGTGCGTGCGGGAGCGTCTTGTGCTGTGAAGCCACAGGGGCAACGGGGTTCGGCGCGGGGATGTTCGTGCCCTTGAGGTTGGTAGCAGCGAAATTCGTGATGCCATGTCCGATAGAGGTGGATAGCTCGCTAATGGACTCCTGAATCTGAGTTGGGTAGTCATAAGACTCGGACTCGTATGCCCTGGTGATCCTGCGTGGGGGTCAGACACAATGGATATGCGCGCCGCTGCGATCTCACTTGAGCAGCGCGAGGTGGGCCTGACGCAGCGCGTCGACGCGGGCCTCGAGGTTCTTGTACTCTGTGTCGGCTTCGAATGGGTGAGAAGTACGACTTTATGAGGACGACAAAGACCTTGGGGTAACTCAGTGATTTCGTCAGGCGCAACTTGACCCAAACGTTCCCGCGTCGCCTGGACACTCGAGTTGAGGCCCTTTGCCAGCTTGTTGGCCGACTGGCCGAGGTTCAAGTTTGAGAGGCTCGATTGAAACTTGCTCCAGCCATCCATCGTGAATGCTCTGTTTGCTCGCTGTGCTAGGATACGGGACGGACGCTGCGGTTGGGAACTTGGCAGGTTGTTGTGGGCGATGGCAAAGGGGGCGCTGTCTGGGGGGTTCGCAGAACCTCCCGACAAAGGAAGGCAGTGCCACCTGTCTGAGACGACGCGTGTGCCTTCGTTCACGTTCGTTCCATACAACATCTCATCCGATTATTACTGGCAGCGATGAACAACATGTACAAGCCTTCTGGTTTTGATTTCTCAAACTCGATACGGTGAGTGCGTTTACGAATGCCGACCGAATGGCGATAGTCACCCGTTTCGGCCCAAAGGAATCACTTTCTGGCGGAGAGAGGACTGCCGCTGCCCAAGGCGACCAGCACCGGTACCACCATCGTAGGGTGTGTGTTCAGGGATGGCATCGTGCTCGGCGCAGATACGCGCGCGACAGAAGGCCCGATCGTCGCAGACAAGAACTGCGAAAAGGTGCGTGGCCGCGCCGATCATGCGCCCCCCGTCCTAGCGTCTCGAGCACGTCTGCCCAGATACACTACATCTCCGAGTCCATCCGCTGTTGCGGTGCTGGGACGGCAGCAGACACCGAATTCGTCACTGCGACGATCTCGTCCAATATTGAGCTGCATGCGCTCTCGACGGGGAGAAAGCCGCGCGTGGTCACGGCGATGACGATGCTCAAGCAATATCTGTTCCGGTTCGTTTGGCGTTGATGTCTTTCGTGCTGTTGGAGTGAATCCGGTTTGTTTAAAGATATGAGGGACATGTCGGCGCTGCACTCGTCCTCGGGGGCGTCGATGTCACCGGCCCACAACTCTTCACTATCCATCCGCATGGTTCCACCGACAAGCTTCCATATGTGACGATGGGATCTGGAAGCCTTGCAGCCATGGCCGTCTTTGAGAGCAGTTGGAAGCCCGACATGACGGTAATCTGGGTTTCTCTCGTACATCCAGAAAGCTGACGTCCACCCTTTCACAGCGAGAGGAAGCCCTTCAGGTAGTGACTGCCGCCATTTCAGCTGGTATCTTCAACGATCTCGGTTCGGGTTCCAACGTGGATGCGTGTGTCATCACCGCAAATGGCACTGAAACGCTTCGTAACTTTGTCAAACCGAACGAGCGTGTTGAAAAAGAGCGTAAATATACATTCAGGCGAGGAACAACGGCTTGGAAGAGCGAGAGTATCAGAAGCTTGATTGTCAGCGAGCAGATCACGCCCCTTACAGGCGAAGCTATGGATGTTAGTTAAACGAACGTCGTTCAATTGTACACTAATCGATGATGCCCTCTTCCTTCAAAACGCGGCATAAATGCATAAAGTATAAGGACATGGGACAAGTACCATGTACAATCTATCCGTACAAAATTCAAAAGATGCAAATAGATATTGTACACATGCAAAATGAGGATACGAATGCAACAAACCAATCGGCACCTTAGTTTAGCGCCATGTCTGACGTTGGAGACACGACTGCGACCAGTACAGAGATATCTACGGAGCCGCCTCAGAATTCGGTGTAGGCGCCAGACAAGATACACTCACCGTCGATCTTACCGCCCTTGAAAGTCTTCCCTTGTTCCCTTGCTCGGCGAGCAAACGGTATCTCGTCCTCCGACTCCCCATCATCATCCGCAAAACTCCTGCCTTTCCTCTCTGACACCCGACGGGCTCTCGAACACAGAGCCTCGCTCAACATCCCCGCAAGTGCCCTCCGACCGAGTAGTCCCTGACCCTTGCGCTTCTCCGCATCCTTCAAAAACGACCTCTTGAATCGCACCACTTCATCCAACACTTGAGAGTCCCACAAGTTGTCGCTCAGTCCATCACTAGCGAGGATGAGAATGTCGTCCGCTTGTACGGGGAGTTCGAGGATCTGCGCATC
This sequence comes from Pulveroboletus ravenelii, assembly GCA_038090235.1. Taxonomy (NCBI): domain Eukaryota; kingdom Fungi; phylum Basidiomycota; class Agaricomycetes; order Boletales; family Boletaceae; genus Pulveroboletus; species Pulveroboletus ravenelii. The sequence goes on along the minus strand of JBBPMH010000205.1, from coordinate 4,716 downwards.
GCCGGGTCGGGCAGACGAACTTGGTCCGAGTTGCACAGGGGTGTTGAACGCCCACCACATCTCAGCGCTCCGCCAGGCAATATGCTCGTCCCGTACTAGCATACCCATGCAGTCCCCCAAGTGCGCAATCTTGAGAACTGCATCGTACGTGGGCTTCGGAGAAACCGGCAGATTGAATAACACCGGTCTATTTGGAGGAGGCCGAGGTGTCTGGGGTCGTAAATGCTGAAGAACCGCGACGAGCGCAGTCGAAGACCCCGTCTTCAACGGAACGATCTTTGGTTGTGGAACGACGGGGATCTCAGGCGGCCGCATGGGAGTCGGAGTTGGAACGACAGCGTCACTGGCACTCGTGGAAAGTGGATGGTCTTCAGGAATGGAAGGTAGCGAATGGGGCTGCGCTACGGGCACACACACGGTCGAATCCTCGGCTACAACATGCGCATTGATCGTTTTTTCGTACGCACGTTCGAGAATCATGAGAATGTCTAGACCATCTTCAAGGTCCTCGAGCGAATTTTCCAGCTCCTCGTTGAGGTGATCCATGTCTGTATTCCATGGCCACTGGTCATTGAGAGCTGTGGCGCCCGTACGTCTTGGTGAGACGCTACGGGCTGGAGACGCCTCGCGTCGGCGAGAGGAATGGGCATCCACTTCGAGAGCCTCTGCCGAGCAGTGGTGCATCAAACGTCGAGCAAATAGAGCGCTAGGCGAAGGGTCCTGAGAGACACGTTTTGACGTACAAGAGTCTAAGCCAATTGAGATTGGAAGGTTGAGTTTAATGAGAGTGAGATGCGCTATACATACCTCTGCCCCGTGACCAGCCGCCGACGCCATCGGCCACGCCCATGGCATTTTCACGGATGAAGTAAGCGTCTTCGCCTACTTGAACGGCAAGACTCAGGTCTTCGGCCGCGACGTCCCGGAAGAAACGTCCGGTGGAGGCACTGGGGGTGCCCATACCTGATTTCACAGGCTTCTTTGCGTGTTTTGGGATTCCGTATGCGCCGACATCCAGGTGATACCGCACGCGGTGTCTCTGGACACGCGGGTGCGAGTCGGACGGATCAGAGAGCGAGACATTACAAAACGGGATCGGGGGGAAGGAGGAATACGGGAAAAAGCCCGCGGGCTGATGCGAGGCGGGTATGGCAAGGGGCGATGAGGAATTCGCCTGCGGCGAGGTGAGTGCGAGGGAGAAAGGCGGATGGCCAGAGGTGTTGCCGTGTCCATGCGGCGAGTTGTGTGGGTGGGGGTTCGTCGAATGGGACGAGCCCTCGCCCTCTACCTTGACGGGAAGGCGTGATGTGGAGAGGACGTGGGGATTGCCCGGGCGGGAGCTAGGAGGTGGTGGCGGCGGCGGGGGAGAGTCGAAAAAGGCAAGCGGACCAGAGGAGGCGTTCGCTGTGTACAACGGGCGGGAGGACGAGGCCGAGTTCGAGCGAACTCTGGATATCGCGCTGGCCGATGTCGAGGAGGACGAGACGGGGCGGGGTCGAGCGGTGTAAAAGCGCTTCTGGATGGTCTTCATCGTTGGGCGGGGTGCGCTCATCGTCGTCGCCCGGGATCGGTGTCGTCGCTCCCAGCGACGGTGGAAGAGAAAGCAGAGATGAGACGGTTAAAAACCGCAGGAATAGCTGGTTCGGGAAAACCCGGGTCGCACGATGAGAGGCATTCGGAAGTGCACAGCGTCAATAAATCTGCCAGTAGTTACAATATCCAAGCAGGTGCACAACGAGCTCCTTCACACAGCCTTTGCCTGCGCCGTGTCCACTCGACTCAGCGCAGCGTCTGCCTTTTGCAGGTCCCTCTCGCTCAAATTCTTCGACACACTCCCACCAGGTGTGTTGACGCCAGACCCCGGACGTGAACGAACTTTCATGACAAGCGGGCTGCCACGAGCGCAAGACGGTGATGAACGTCAGCATCAGGTCCAAACCTTGATAAGGACAGCTACTCACAAGGGGTACCCATCCTCCTCGTCATCGGTCGAATGTGGCCAGTTATACCCACGGTAGTCACTCGTGTGCAGTCGCTGCATCTGGAATGCGGCGAGCTGGCTTGAGCCCATGCCTCGCGAGCCACATGGGCAACTCACCTCTTCAGTCAGTGTCCCCATGTCCCCCGGGGTGGCAACCCCCCCAGCCAATCGCAGTCGAGGGCTGGCAGGGGCAGACATCGGCAAAAACCGCTCTATGCTCGCCCCGAACCAATCAGAATCCTCGTCATCCACCTCACCGTTTGCGTTCAGGAACGCGTCCGGATATGCTCGCCTCAACGCTAGTTGCCGTGACTTGGAGTACTCGAGCCCAAGGTTCTTCCAGTCCAACAGCGGACTCAATCGCTCCACCCGGTTGCGCTGGTTAATCCGTTGTCGTCGTGTCTTGTTGCAGAATTGGAACATAAAGTTCGTCAGGTTGTCGATCGAATCTTCGACCGATTGCATCCTACGATCAACAATATAGCATCCTTCATCCTCCGGTCTTTCAATCAAATCTTGCATGAAACACCCAAATCCAGACAAATTGGTAGTCACAGACGGAACCCCCATCTAACGCCGCAGTCAGCCATCTCGTCGTCATCCCTGGCACAATTACTCACGACGGTACACTCCGCTGGCGTATATCCCCACGGCTCATAGTAGCTTGGGAACACACCCAGGTGGCACCCTCTCACGAACTCCTCGTAGTCAAGGCCCAGGATGGGGTTGTTCGAGTTCAAAAATTCTGGGTGGAAAATAACCTTCACCCTGTCAGACGGGGCATTGAACAGTTTGACGCGACGGAGCTGGCTCAGAATGGGGTCGTTCGCATCGTCTGTCATGTTGTGTGTCACTATCGGGGGTTGTGTGCTGCGTTTGAGCGCAAATATCCGTCGCTTCAGCAATACCCGGTCCTCCGCAGACAGGAAGTTATCCGGATGAAGCTCCAGGTTACCCTCCCTGTAGAGTCAAAGGTGCTTAGATCAGCCCCAAACCGTCATAAAAAAGGTCATCGATAGTACGCACCCGTGATACCTGGCAGCGTGCTCGAACAGGCGAGCACCGATTCGACTCTGTATTTCAGTAACAGTGTCCTTCAATTGTTTCATAACCGCTTGCCCTTTGAGAGCATCGACCAGGTAAGAGCTCGTCGACGCAGGCATGATGATAAATGCGACGACCGTCGTCTTCGAACCAGATTCTTGAAGGCGGTAGTTTAGGCCTGTCAACAACGCGATAAGACAAACGGCCATGCATCACATCTAGGACAACGCTCACGCGCGAGCGATTCAATGAACATATCCACCCCCTTGTTTCGATACTCATAGCGACCAGCAGTAAACATCTTTCAGAAACGACTTGAGTAGCGCACGCAAAAGATCAACGCAGGAAAACTGACGTAGAGCGTATTTTCGAGATCGAAATCGTAGTAACCATAAAAGTGACCGCGAATGAACTCGTGGATCTTTGCTTTTGCGGTAGCATGCAGATTCTGGAACTCGTGTATCGCTTGGAACTTGACGACGTTGAGACCATTGGGAACGATCCCGTCTGGCTTGCGTTTCAAGAGGTGTTCTGCCTCGTAGGCCGTGATGTCTGATACAGTCGTAAAAACGTCGGAGCAGTGCGCAGACGCACGTTCGATACAATAGCGGTGGTATATGCCTCGCTTTCCGGCTTCGTGATCGACATCAAAGTACTGGAGGTGGTTGTAAAAGTCAACGCTCCCGGCGCAGAGGTAACGACCGAGAAGGGTAGCATGGGTCGTGAACACGGTCGTCACATCAATGTGTCGCCTTCTGCACAGCGGGATGGCCACACCGGCCTGCCATTCATGGAAGTGGGCGACAACGGCAGTGTGGAGCTGTCGTGACACATACTGCACGATGGTCGGCCGGAATCGGTAGTGAGTGGAGCGGAGCGGGCGATGAAGGATCACGTACTTCCCCAAGGAACCATGCGATAAGATATCCAAAAATAATCGTATCGTTCGTCTCGGTGTCCTGAGGTGGTGAAGGGATGCCAGCCAAGTTCCAGAGATCTGACTTCCACTCGTCGAGCCGGTGGAATGCGCTCCCAACGTCGAACAAGAGCACGTGAGGTGCACCCTCGATCAGCCAACGGCCGTACAGGCATTTGATGCCTTGGGTGCGCAGGTGGTGTAATGTGGCTGCCAGCGCGGGATCGGTGGGTTCCTGCGCCTCGACCTCCATCGGGGCGGTTTTGTAAATCAGGGGGCCGATGAGCGTGTATCGGTCGCCATACTCTGCGACGGTGACGGGCACCTTGGTCTTTATGACGGTGTAGATGCCTCCGACCTTGTTCACGACCTCCCAAGCACATTCAAAGAGCACATGGTTTTGCACGCCGCGTTTTGGCGGTTCTGGGGTCCCCTCTGTCATGACCAAGTGTTCGCTACGAGGGCAAGCGGAGAAGCGCAAGTGACGAGATAAAGCGGGCGGACTGGTGGTTGAAGAGTGGTTGAGTTTGGCCTCATACCATACTTATGACGGATCGGGCCGGTGGAGCGCACGTGAACATCCCTAAATTTAATGCAGTAACTAAGCGTATTACGCCTCTGGCAGCGGAAACCCAAAACCTGGACGGAGACGGAAAATTTCTCGAGAACACAAGAAAGATGGCCCGCTCAGTGCGAATGCCGCAGTCTCGGAGAGTGTCGGAACCCGTTAGGCAAGTGCCGCGACGACAAGCCCCGTGATCACTGATGACAACAA